>PVKC010050184.1:0-10605 GCA_004027635.1 Crocidura indochinensis
ACCAATAAGAATTATTTTCAAGAACAGTAGTACATGGGCCGGAGAGATAGCACAGTGGTAGGGTGTTCGCCTTGCACGTAGCTGATCCAGGACAGACGGTGGTTCGAATCCTGGCATCCCACATAGTCCCCCGAGCCTGTCAGTAGTGATTTCTGAGTGGAGAGCCAGGAGTAACCACAGCACTGCTAGGTGTGACCCCTCCCTCCCCCCCAAAAAAAAACCTTAAAAAAAAAAAAACCTCAGCAGTGCAGCATAGCAAAACTTAGGCCCAATGAAGTCAGGAAATTTGCATGTTCTCTATTTTAAAATATTGAGATGATTTGCTTGGCAATAACTACAATTAAATTGATGTCTTGTATATTAAAAAAATTTGTATAGCCCCCCTTCCTCTCCTTCACCTCTAGAAAGAAACTGTTTGCTAGTTTTTTGCTTTTTTTTTTTACATAAAATGTACTATAAAATCCCGAGTACATGAATATGGGCACTCTGGAACACAGAGAGTTATTGAATGTTTTTTTTTTTGGCTATGAATTATATGTCCATGACTAGTAAGATCTGCTATACTGTAAGTCCCCCCACCCCCATGCCCGCACAATTTTTTAAGGTAACAGGTTACACAGAAACTAAAAGATGGTTTACTTTATATAATGCATATAGGATGGGCTCTATTTCAGGGGCCTTCTGATGAATCTGAGTGTCTGTGAAGTGGGGAGCTATTTCTTTCCCAATATTTTACTTCACCCTTAGCTTTCTATTCTCACATATTTCTATTTAGAAGCTATATATTGGTGTCATTTATACAAACAAGCAAAGCCTCACCATGTCCTTGATTTCTTCTCTATCAACCCTAATGAAGGTTTGGGCATGCTATATAGGAAACTCAGTTCAATTTCAGGATTTGGTTCACTTGGCAGCAGTGTTTGGGATATAGATATAAAAAATGGTCAGGTGTGGGAATTGTCACTGAAAGACATTTCATGGGGACTGTTCATATTTCATGGTTTGCTGCCTTAGGGGGAAATTTGGCTTCAGTCTGATCCAGATAACCAGAAGAGCAAGACATCAGACTACATTTGACTCTCACTAAGATGCTCTGGGAGCTTCCCACTATGAGTCAGAATCTGGGATGCAGCAAAACTCTTGGGGGCTTCCCACTGGCCTTGAAGCTACTGGAGCAAAGGAAAAGCAGAGAACCCTTGAGGATAGCCCCTTCCTCTTACAGTGTGCCCCCAGTGCCCTCTGCTGACAGACGCTAGGGCACATCCAATGGCAGAGGAGAAAGGCATACAGCACCGCCCCCATCCCATCCCAATCGGCCACACATACACACAATATCACAAAGCAAGGCACAGAAGAAATCTGGAGCAGAGAAGCAATCAACTGAGAATAAACATAATCATGATTTAGATGCTCTGTTATGCCTAGTATTAAAAGATGAATAAATGTCACCCTTTCTCTTTAAAAAAAAAACAACAAAACTATAGTTCTGTAGAAAGTGGAAACTGACTTTAAAAAATGCTGCTTTCGGGGCCGGTGAGATATCATGGAGGCAAGGTGTTTGCCTTTCATGCAAAAGGTCATTGGTTCTAATCCTGGCATCCCATATGGTCTCCTGAGCCTGCCAGGAACAATTTCTGAGCCAGGAGTAACCCCTGAGCTGGGTGTGACCCAAAAACAAACAAACAAACAAACAAAAAATGCTGCTTTCTTTTTAAACCCTTTGAGGTTTAAGATTATGATACTATCTAGGGTACTTTAAAAAAACATTATTCAATTATTTAAATAAGTCAAAAATAAGTTATACATGTATGTTTATTTGTATGTTTATAAAGAGAGCTTTGGAGACAGACTGGTGGCCCCATTTTCTAACTCTAATTTCAGGTAAACAACTTGGTCTATCTGTAAGCTTATCTCCTCTAGAATATGAATACAAGCTCTGCCAACCTCACAGGGTTTTTGAGAAGATCAAGTGTGATGAAGGTATACAAGTATTTTTAAAACAATATGAGACATGCGATACAAATTGTATAAATAGTTGCCATGATTTTTATGATTAATGAAATTATGCATACTGCATCCTAAGATAGGGTTAACAGTGGTGATTCAGAATTTCCTGTTTATGTTACCAATAATCAGGTTTTTAGGGTTTTGGTTTTGGCTTTTGGATCACATTCAGCAGTGCTGATTCCTGGTTATGTGGTCAGGGGTCACAAGTAGTGGGTGGTAGTGCTGGAATGGATGAAAGCTTGTCACTGTGTCTAAGAACAGCACCTTCTCTGCTGCACTACACCTCTAAGGATCAGTTTTAAAAATTCACATTTGGAAAGACCTTCCTTTCCAGCAGGCTCATAAACAGATATGAATCTTGGTTGACTCTAAGTTCACATCCATAAGACTTGGCTGTAGTGTGAGCTGGTCAGTGCATATCTGGGCTGTCAGAGCTGATTCCAATTGATCCCGAATAAATAAAATACTACATATTTTAACAAGTATTACATAGAGTGTATCAAATGGTCCTCCAAGGGTTGAGAAAAGCATGTATATATAGATATATTTATGTATAAACAGCCAAAGAAATTAGGCACGTTCGTTTCTATAAAAGATGTCATTGATGACTCTTTTCAGATTGTTACAAGGTCATTTTGGTTTTGTTGCTCCGAAGACAAAATGAGAAGTTAGAATTTTCTAGGTATTTGGAACTTGACCAGAAGTGAGTCTGGGTGTAATAAAAAGAGTAAAGTAGCATTGAGATAGTACTGAAGATGAGCTTCATTTGCACACAGCCTCCTGTGATTCAATTCCTGAGCACAGAGCAGGAGTAGCCCTAACTGTGTGGCCCAAACCACTTTTCCTCACCTCAAGAAGAAAATGAACTATTTTCTAACAACTTCAGTCATTTCAGCTACAGCTAGGGCACATCTATAGTTGACTAATATCTATTGACATTGACATTTTCATACTAATCTGCATGGCATCTGGGGCAGACAGCTTCTAGGATTCAGCACCCTTCAGAGATGACCTGGGGAGAGGGGGCTGAAGAGGATAGCACAGTGGTAGGGTGTTTGCCAACCTGGGATGAACAGGTTTGATCCCTGGCATCCCATATGGTCCCCAAACTTGCCAGGAGCAACTTCTAAGCACAGAGCCAGGAGTAACCCCTGAGCACCACTGGGTGTGGCCCAAAACCAAAAGAAAAAAGAAAAAAATGGTGGTTTTGGTTAGGAGCCAGCCTTGTCCAAGAGCCTACCTCAGAAGGTGGCCAGTGCAAAAGTGGCCAGGTACAAAAGGCATCAACACCCTCCCCACCCCCTGCATCATTTTAATTTTCTTTTGAATCATTGTGAGATACAGTTACAAAGTTGTTCTCATTAAGTTTAAGTTAAACAATGTCCAACACCCATCCGTTTATCATACACATCTCCCACCACCAATGTCCCAAGTTTGCTTCCCATTCTTCCTCCTGACCTTGCTGCCTGCCTCTCTCTCTCTTTGTCTCTATTTCTCTCTTTCTAACTTTTTCTCTTGCACTCTCACTCTTCCCCTTTTTTATACTCCTTTGTAATGCTATTATTGAATGGGTATCCTCCATATCACTCTACCTTCTTTCTGTATCCACTTGTTCAGAGTGAGTATTCCCAACTATCATTGTCACATATCTCTTCTTTCCCTAACTACACTCCCCTACTCTTTGTGGTAATCTTCTTTTCATGGACTGATTTTCCTGGTACTCATCTCTCTTCTCTTTGAACACACTAAGAGTGGAATATAAAAAAAAAAGTATGGATTTTGAGGCTTCCCCCTGCTTGCTGCAGCCTGGGAACTTTGATTGTCCCTGGTATCCATCCCCTCAGGGATTGCTCCTTCTGAGGTGAATCTTTCTGCCACAAGGAATGGAAGCAGAGGAGCAAGGGTCACTTCAATTCATAGCCATGCACTCGACCTAGCCAATGAATACCACCACAACACGTAGAAAAACCCACAATACAAGCGTGACATTGGGGAAACTATGCGGACCAACATCAGGCATAGAGAATGAAGATGGCAACTCTGATGACCCAACAATGGCCAACCACCTAGTTAGTCTTTCAGATATGGAGTTTATAGAAGAAAAATGTTCACAGAACTCAAAGAAAGTATAGAACAGAACACTAGCAAGAATCAAGAGAATATAAAGATAGAAATCAGAAAATTCCAAACTTAAAAATCAGGTCAAATAACAGGTCTGAAAAACTCAATAGACGAATTGAAAGACTCAATGGATAAGCTTTACCACAGGGTAACAGCAGCTGAGGATAGAATTAGTGGGCTGGAAGATGAGATGCATAACAACTTCATACAGCAGAAGAGATTGGAAAAAAGTTTTAAAGCAAATGATCATACAATGAAAAAATTACTCAAAGAATATGAACATATGAAAATAGAAGTCTTTGATAAGTTCAACAGAAACAACTTAAGAATCATTGGAGTCCCAGAGACCCAAGAAGAAAATCTCCAGGAAGAATCAACAGTCAAGAACATCATCACAGAGAAATTACCAGAGCTAAAAAATACATGTGACGAAATCCTGCATGCCCAAAGAGTACCAACTAAAAGAGACCCCTGGATAAACACCCCAAGACACATCCTAGTCACAATGATGAATCCCACAGATAGAGACAGAATACTGAAAACAACAAGATCAAAAAGGGAAATTACATTCAAGGGAGCATCCTTGAAATTTACAGCAGACCTGTCACCAGAAACACTCAAGGCCAGAAGGCAATGGTGGGATATAGTGACAAAACTCAATGAAATAAATGCTTCGCCTAGAATACTGCACCCAGCAAAACTCACTTTCAAGTTTGAAGGAAGTATACATACCTTCACAGATAAACAACAGCTAAAATACTTTACAGACTCAAAACCAGCCTTAAAAGAAAAACTAAAAGATCTAATTTAAGACAAGACAGACCAACAAACACACCAAACTTCTATTCAAAGATGGCACTAAATCCCATGAAAATTATCTCTCTCAATGTCAATGGACTAAATGCACCTGTTAAGAAACACAGAGTAGTAAATGGATCAAAACACTCAACAAAACCTTCTGCTGCCTACAAGAAGCACACCTTAATAGTCAGAACAAAAATAGACTCAAAATCAAAGACTGGAGGAAAATGATCCAAGCAAACAATGCCCTTAAAATAACTGGAGTGGCCAGTTATTAGTATCAGATGACACAAACTTCATACTCAGAAAAGTTGTAAGAGACAAAGATGGACATTTTGTACTAATCAAAGGATATGTTCAGCAGGAAGAAATCACTCACCTAAACATATATGCACCCAATGAGGGACCAGCAAAGTATTTAATACAATTGTTGACAAATCTGAAAAAGGATATCAATAATAGCACAATAATTGTGGGAGACCTCAACATGGGCCTGTCAACACTTGATAGGTAAACCAGATTGAAACCCAACAAAAATATACTAGATCAGTGGTTGGCAACCTTTTTTTCCCAACTGAGCCAAACCTTGCCAAAACCACAATTGAAATTTATTTTGAGAGACACATATTTTTGTTTGTTTTTGTTTTTGTTTTTTTTTGGCAGCACTCAGGGGTTACTCCTAGGTCTTTGCTCAGAAATCACTCTTGGCAGGCTCAGGGGACTATATGGGATGCTGGGATGCCGGGATTCGAACCACCGACCTTCTGCATGAGAGGCATACGCCTTACCTCCATGCTATCTCTCTGGCTCTGAGAGCCACATTTTTTAAACTGAAAATACGTAGATATATAGGATGGTATATTGTTCTTAGTTTCAATAAGTTTTTATTGAGAATATTCTGCATGCAAGTATCCACATAGGTTGGGAGGATACAAATAGCACAACTAATAAAACAAAAACTTTAGAACGATATTATTTATCGATAACATTAAATTCCGTATAATTTTCCTTACATTGTAGAGAAAATTACATCCTGACAATGACTGACAAAGTCACAAACACTAATGTGAACATTGGCCTTGCATTTCCTTGGAAAGTTTGAGTAAGTCAGGTTTGTATGTTGTTGTTTTTAATTTTAGGCACCATTCCAGATTCTTATCGATGAGACAATTTCTCAATTTACTCTTGATAAAATTCATGCTGGAAAATGACTGTTCACATAAATATGTAGATCCAGGCAAGGAAAGAACAGCAAACGCTAGCTTTTTTAGTTGATTATATGAGTCAGGAATACTATTCCAGGTGTTAAAAATTAACATTTCTTCCTTCTCCAGGTCTTTCGAAGCAGACCACTTGTGCTGTGAACTAAGTTCACATTTGTGTTTCTCCAATCTTTCTAAATTAACACAAAGATGCTCAAATTTTTTTTTTTTGGTTTTTGGGTCACACCCGGCAGTGCTCAGGGGTTACTCCTGGCTCCATGCTCAGAAATTGCTCCTGGCCGGCACAGGGGACCATATGGGGCACCGGGATTCAAACCGATGACCTTTTGCATGAAAGGCAAACGCCTTACCTCCATGCTATCTCCCGGGCCCCAGATGCTCAAATTTTGAGCTCCACAGTTCTTTGTTTTTAAATCCAGAAATTGCATTTCAAACTTGCCAGTGTCGATATTAAAGGGAGAAAAATTTAATTCTGTTACAGTGGCATCCAGAGGTTTTTTTAACAAAGGCCAACGTCGCTTTGCTGTTTCTGAAATCCTGAAACCTCTTGAGAAAAACTTTCCTCATATTTAAAAGTGCTGTTTTAAAATAGGTAATGTCAATATCAGAATTATTTTCTTGGTGATGTGAATCGAAGTTGGAAGGTGAATCAAAGTCTCTCTGTCAAAATCTTGAGCAAAAACAGATAATTAGTTTTCAAATGAAATAACTTCTTCTAACATGGAAAAAATTGTGATTCCTTTCCCCTGTAGTTTATGATTAAGCTGATTTAGATGTGAAGTAACATCTACCATGAAATACAGCTATTGAAGCCACTGTTCATTTGTTAATTCTGGATAGTGAACACCCTTCTCAAGGAAAAATGCTTTGATTTCTGATAATAAAGAAGCAAAATGTTTCAAAACTGTTTTTCTTGATAATCAAAATGTGCTGAAAATTTGAAACCCTACAATAAGGAGATGAAACAAGTAAAAGAGAAAAACCTTTTAATAATCTTTAAAAGCAAGGACAGTGTTCCAGAGAAAAGTAGTGATTTCACTGAAAGGAAAAAAAAATCTATTGACACTTTAGTGTGTGATGCAAGAAACCAAACTAAAATACACACAAAAACAAAAACGGCACTTTGTTAAAGGCATATGATATCATATCATAAAGGAATTATGATAGAGTGCCTGAAACATTTTTAAAATGATTTTTATTTAAGTATATTTGTTACAAAATTATTCATACTTGAGTTTCAATCATAGAATGTATATCACCCTTCACCAGTGCACTTTCCCCACCACCAATGTCCCTTGTTTCCTTCCCCTTCACCCTCCTCTGCCTATTAAGGGGCAGGCATTTTGCTTTTTTCTCTCTCTCTCTTTTCCTTATGACACTGAGGTTTGCAAAATTTCCTTATGACACCATGGATTGCAATCTTGTTAATTAAAGGGTACCATGCATGTCACTTATCCATTTTCAGCATCTAGTTCTTGTCCAGAGTGATATGTTCCAACAACCAATGTCATAATGTACCTTTCTTTATTTTAATTGAACTCACCACTTTTTATGGCAAGCTTCCTATCATGGACTAGTCCTCCTGTCCCTCATCCCTATTTTCTCTAGATATTATTACCATATTGCCATTTGTTATTTTTATATACCACAAATGATTATTCTGTGTCTACACCTCTCCTTCTGACTCACTTCACTCAGAATAATAATCTGATGTGTTGATGTATGTACAGATAATGCACTGTGCAATGCTCAGTGTTTTTGTGTAGTCACAAGGAACAGGCGTTGCACACCTGTACATTGTATCCACTCATTGTATGATAGACTGGATTAAAAAAAAACTCCCTGTTGAACTAAACTCTGTGACAGATGGCACAGTAAAGATAATTTGTGAAATTCACAATTGTGATCAAATCCAGGCTATTCAATCCAGGCTATTAGAAAATGATGAACAAAAGGAACCAAAAATAGGGAGACAAAAGGAAATAACAAAGCTAAGAGCAGAAATCAATGAAGTGGAAACCCAAAAAACAATCCAAAAGATCAATGAAAGCAGAAGTTGATTCTTTGAAAAAATAAACAAGATTGATAGGCCATTGGCAAAACTCACAAAGAATGAGAAGGAGAGAAACTTGATAACCCGTATTAGAAATGAAAAGGGGGAGATCACTACAGATACTGCAGCGATTCAAAGGGTACTCAGAGACTACTTTGAGAAACTCTATGCCACTAAATATGAGAACCTGGAAGAAATGGATAAATTCTTGAACTCATATAACCTTCCACGGTTGAATAAAAGAGGATGCAGCATAACTAAACAACCCCATCACTATTGAGGAAATTAAAACCATAATCAAAAGTTTGCCCGAAACAAAAGCCCAGGCTGGATGGATTCACGAATGAATTCTTTCAAACCTTTCAAGAGGAACTACTACCAATCCTGGCCAGGCTCTTTCATGAAATTGAAAAAAACAGGAACACTTCCAAATAGCTTTTATGAATCCAACATCACCTTAATACCAAAACCAGAGAGAGATGCTGCCAAAACAGAAAATTATGGACCAATATCCCTGATGAACGCAGATGCAAAGATCCTCATAAAATCCTGGCAAACAGGACCCAATGCCTCATCAAGAAGATCATTCACTATGATCAAGTAGATTTAATCCAAGGAATGCAAGGATGGTTTAACATTCGTAAATCTATCAATATAATACACAACATCAACAAGAAAAATAAAAATTACATGGTCATATCAATAGACGCAGAGAAAGCAACTGATAAGGTCCAACACCCATTCTTGATCAAAAGTCTCAGTAAGAAGGGAATGAAAGGAACCTTTTTCAATATAGTTAAGGCCATCTACTACAAGCCAATGGCAAATAATATCCTCAATGGAGAAAAATTAAAAGCTTTCCCTCTAAATTCTGGTACAAGACAAGGCTGTCGTCTTACCACTCCTATTCAACATAGTACTGGAAGTACTTGCTATAGCGATTAGGCAAGAAAAAGTTATCAAGGGAATCCAGTTAGGAAAGGAAGAAGTCAAGCTCTCACTGTTTGCAGATGACATGACAGTCTACTTAGAAAACCCTAAAGATTCTACCAAAAAGCTTCTAGAAACAATAGATTCCTATAGCAATGTGCCAGGCTACAAAATTAACACACAAAAATCAATGGCCTTTTTATAAACCAATAATAATAACAGGGAAGAAATGGACATTAAGAAAACAACCTCATACACATTAGTGCCACACAAACTCAAATATCTTGGAGTCAACCTGAAGAAAGATGTGAAGGATCTATACAAAGAAAACTATAAAACACTGCTCTCATAAATAAGAGAGGACACGCAGAAATGGAAACACATACCCTGCTCATGGATTGGCAGGATCAACATCATTAAAATGGGAATACTCCCAAAAGCATTGTACAGATTTAACGTGATTACTCTAAAGATACCCATGACATTCTTCAAAGAAGTGAATCAAACACTGCTGAAATTCATTTGGAACAATAAACACTCTCGAATAGCTAAAACCCTCCTTGGGTAAAGGAATATGGGAGGCATTACTTTCCCCAATTTTAAGCGGTATTACAAAGCAATAATTATCAAAACAAAATGGTATTAGAATAAAGACAGACCCTCAGATCAGTGGAATAGGCTTGAGTACTCAGAGAATGTTCCCAAGACATACAACCACCTAGTTTTGAGCAAGGAAAACCTCTTCAACAAGTGGTGTTCGCACAACTGGTTAGCCACTTGCAAAAAAACGAATTCAGACCCCCAGCTAACATCATGTATGAAGGTAAAATCCAAATGGATTAAAGACCTTGATATTAGATCTGAAACCATAAGGTATAAAGAACAACATGTAGGTAAAACACTCCATGAAATTAAAACTAAAGGCAACTTTAAGGAGGAAACAGCGCTCTCCAAACGAGTGAAAGCAGAAATAAACAGATGGGACTATATTAAGCTGAGAAGCTTCTGCACCTCAAAGGAGATGTCCCCAGAATACAAAAGCCACCCACTGAGTGGGAGAAATTATTCACCCATCAGATAAAGGACTAATACATAAACATCCATCAGATAAAGGACTAATACCCAAAATATACAAGGTACTGACAGAACTTTACAAGAAAAAAACATCTAACCCCATCAAAAAAAAAAAATGGGGAGAAGAAATGAACAACCGCTTTGTTTTTTTTCTTTGTTTTTTTTTTTATTTAAACATTTTGATTACATATATGATTGTGATTAGGTTTCGGTCATGTGAAGAACACCACCTTCACCAGTGCAACATTCCCACCACCAATGTCCCAAGTCCCCCTCCCTCCCACCCCACCCACACCTGTACTCCAGACAGGTTTTCCAGTTCTCTCATTCATTCACATGATTATGGTAGTTTTCTGTGTATTTATTTTTATAACTGCACTCACCACTCTTTGTGGT
>PVKC010050185.1:0-10338 GCA_004027635.1 Crocidura indochinensis
TGCTTCTGATAACTAATGGAACCATTTGAAGAACTGTTACTGGGTGTCTAAGAAAATTCGGGGGGGCCGGAGCGGCAGTGCAGGTGGCAGACTCAGTTTCCATCCTCAGCCTCCCAAGCGGCCCCAACCCCCGAGTGCTTTCTCCAAGGTGTGATTCCTGAGCACTGCCGGCTGTCCCCCAAGAAACCAAAAACCCGAATTCTTCCAAGCCATCCTTGTTACCAAACTCATGTCGCATTAGTCTTTAATCATTGTTTTAAAGATTAGAATAAGTGTTTTTCGGTTGCACTTGCAAGTGAAAACATCTCAAGTTGGAACCTTTTATGAACAACCTGAGTTTCAGGAGTCAGTCTGGGCTTGAAGAAGACCCTAATTTTGTTTACTACTGTAAACAAAATTAATTAATCTGTATGTTAAAAACATCAGAGATCCGTGTCTAGAAATATGTGAAAGAACCAACTTAGTCTTTTTTCTTTGTTTGTATTGGGGGGGGGTGGCAAACCCTGCAGCGCTTGGGAGGATGGGGGACTATGTAGGATGCCAGGAGTGGAACCCGGCTAGGCTATATGCAAGACAGATGCCCTACTCACCTGCTATCTTTTCAACACCTAGCCAACTTGGTATTATTGCAGGCTCTTTGGGAAAGTTTTTAAGGGTCTTGAAAGAATTTACCACAGAGAAATGTTTATTCAGGGACAATTCATCTGTGATGAAAACTACCAGTGTTGGATACACCTGTTTTGGACATGAAAGGTAGTTGCTGACTGTGTTTTGTGATTTTATAGCCCAAGGGACCTGCTTTGTTTTTATTCTCTAGGTTTTGAATGGATTGTGTGAATTTTTTCAATGATCCTTTTTAGACTATACAGTTTTGCCAAGAACTGCTGTTGTGTTTTAGTGGCTACTGACTATTAAGTATGTCATGATTAACCTTTCCATGGTAGGTAGTGTTGAATACATTTTTTTTCTTTTTTGGGGGAAAGGAGGCCCACACCCGGTGGTGCTCAGGAGGTTATTCCTGGCTCTGCACTCAGAAATCACTCCTGGTAGACTCAGGGGACCATTTGTGATGCTGGGAATTGAACCTGGGTTTGTTCCAAATCGGCCACGTGCAAGGCAAATGCCCTACCACTGTGCTATCATTCTGGCCCTAAATATGTTTTCTTTGTCCATTTAGTTCACCAGGCTACTTACCGATAGTGTTCAAGACTGGCTTTTACTGAAACAGCCTGGTCCCAACTCTAACTGATCATTTTTTATCATCTGCCTCCTATACATTGCTATTATTCATTACTTACATCTTTTTAAAAAGCTTTTATATGGAGTGTATCAATCTGTTTTCAATCTCATTATACTTTTCAACTGGCATTGTGGACCAGTAGTTGAAAATCACCTGAGTTTCTACTTTTTAAAATTTTTTTTATTTAAACTATTGTGTTTTACAAAGTTATTTATATTTGGATTTTAGACATAATATTCTAGGACCAATCTCACTATCAATATTATTCTCTCTCCACCAATATCCCCAGAGTCCACCCCATCCAACCATAACTGCCCCCGCCTGCTGTCATAACAGGTATCTTTTTAAGTTTGATTGTTAAAGCTTGGCTCTCATGATTTCAGTGTTGTTGACTATGGCTTGGATGTTTAGTTCTTTCCTTTCTTACACCTTCAATGCATCTAAGGCCCCTTAGATCCTGCCTCCTGTCATTTCATATGTCTTTTCTCCTCTGTCTTTCTCTTCCCCCCACTCAATGTTTTTCCTTCTTTTCACTGTATTCTGGGGGCCAAGGTGTCCTCAACAACTCCCATTTAAGCTATTGCATTTTTTCATGCAGTTATTCACATGTAAATGCTATCTTGTGAGTATCCTCTTTCTTCTGACTTACTTCATTTAGCATAATTTCTTCCAGGCTTCTTGCATAAAAGCATGTACATTGACCCTCTGAGCTGTCCTCCTTACTCTTGTGTTGAACTCTTGGAGGAGCTGTAAGACTGTTTTCCACACAGCTGCATGAGTGTGCATTCCTTTCAGAGTGTGTTGAAGTTCCCTTTTCTCTACATTCTTGTCAACATTTCCCACTGTTGTTGTTAAACAACCTTTTGTTGCTGATGCTCTGGAGAATACACCCAGGAGTGATTTCTGAGTGCAGAGCCAGGTATGGTCCAACCCCCTCTCAAAAAAAGTTTTTAAGTCTTTTGATTAATGAAAATGAGAAAATCTTATATTTATCTTTGCTTCCAACAATATGTACAAGTTTTCAGAAAATGTCTTATAAATCTTTGATTTTTTTCCTTTTGATTCTATTATAAGGGAAATAGGTCTTTTTATTTGTTTTGGACCAAACCTGATGATACCTATGAATTAATCTTGGCTCTACACTCAGGAATCATTGCTGCCTATGCTGTGTGTGTGTATGTGGGGGTGGGGGATAACCATATGGGGTGCTGTGTGCAAGGCACTGCCATCACTCCCAGTCCTATAGGTGAAATAATTCACGTGTATGGGTGTGTGTTTGTATTGTGTAGGGGGCATTCTGGGTCATCCTCAGAAAATCACTGGTGCCAGGGATTAAATCTGGGATTCCATATGCATCTTCTTTAGTTCCTTGAGTCATTGAGCTAGTTCTGGTAGTCTCTGTTTGTTTAATTTTTTTTATCAAATTTATTTTTCACATTATTTCTCGTAGCTACCAGATTACTATTTATTATATTCCACCAGAGATCTTCAGAAATAAATTTAGGGGCCTGAGAGATAGCACGGCAGTAGGGCTATTTCCTTGTATGAGACTGACCCAGGATGGACCGAGGTTCGATCCCTGTCATCCCATATGATCCCCCGAACCAGCAGTAATTTCTGAGTGCATAGCCAGGAGTAACCTCTGAGCATCACCCAGTGTGGCCCCCAAACCAGAAATAAGTTTAACATAATTTAGGGTAGAGAAGCAACTTTTCTTTTTATTTATTTATTTATATTTTTATTGTGGTAAAAGTGAATTACAAATCTTTCACAGTAATACTTAAGGCACATAGTGACAATGAGTGAGGGGCATTCCCACCACCAGTGTTGTCCTCCCTTCTCTCCTGTTCCCAGCATGCATCCCACATCTCCCTCCTTTACCCCCCATAATGCTAGTGGAACTGTTCCCCACTTATACAGCTTGTTGTAGATTAGGTATCAATTCTGTTGTTGTTGACTTTGGATTTAGTATTCAAGTGATCGTTTTTTATTTCCACCAAATGAACATATGACTGTCTGGTCTTGGTATCATTAAAAAAGGCAAATAAAAAAGAGAAAAACTAGGAGGAGTTCATCTAGGTGTTATAAATATCCATTTAGAAGAAGGAAGGGAAAAAGAAGAAAAAGGTAACAAAACAAAAACAAAAAAACCAAAACGGAGTAACAAGAAAAGTATGAAAAGAATTAAAAAAAAAGAATAGACCAAAAACCAAAACCATCAGCTACAGAAAAAAAAAAAAAAAAAGACGAGCAACTTCTTAGTAAAAGGGTTGTTTCTCTTCCTCTTCCACCTCTTCCTCCTCCTCCCCTTTTCCCCCTTAAGTGTTGGGGAAATTAGAATGGGAATTCCCTTGACCTAAGAGATACAGGTTTTTTCCACCCTTGAAGCATACCGCCATGGGAACAACTACAGGCTCCATACTCACTCATTTACACACCCCAAGGTCTTTTTATGGTGCCAAGAAACTTTCCATTCAGATGTGGGTGATGTAGCTGGAGATTTTGTTATTTGCATAGATCATAGGGTAAAGGCTAGGAGAGAGTATTTCTTTATGGTTGGTTCTAGGAGTTCTGTTCCATCATAGTTGTTGTAATCAATGAGAAGCAACTTTTCTATTCTTTACCTTTTTCTTTTTCCTTGTGCTTGCATTTTATTTTTAATTTTAGGCATTGCTATTTAAATTGTTGTTAATATCAGGGTTTCATGAAAAAATCTTTTTTTGGGGGGTCACACCCGGCAGTGCTCAAGGGTTACTACTGGCTCTATGCTCAGAAATTGCTCCTGGCAGGCTCGAGGTACTGTATGGGATGCTGGGATTCAAATCACTGACCTTCTGCATGCAAGGCAAATGCCTTACCTCCGTGTCATCTCTCCAGCCCCTCATGCGCCTTATTACTTGGCTTAGTCATTTAACAGCTCATAGCCTCTAACTCTTAAAATTGTTTGCAGTAAATCCAGACATATTTTTCTATTAATTACAGGCATATTTTTGAAAGACAGACTTGCTTATGCTATAGAAACAATGTTTTGATTGACTTTGTTTTATAAGATGGTTAGTTTTACTAAGATAAAGGAATTTATAACTAAATTTTGTTTTTATTTTGATACACAGGCGTGCAGATCTTACATAAAATGGATATTTCTCCCAGTAGTTGCTGAATATTAAGTAGAAAATCTATTTAGTAAAATCTAAGCTGTCATGGAAGAAATACCTATAAAAGTTGCTGTAAGAATTAGACCTCTGCTATGCAAAGAAGTTCTTCGTAACCATCAAGTTTGTGTGAGAGTTCTCCCCAAAACCCAGCAAATTATCATTGGGAGAGATAGAGTTTTTACTTTTGATTTTGTTTTTGGGAAACGTTCCACTCAAGATGAAGTTTATAATACATGTATAAAGCCCCTTGTATTATCACTCATTGAGGGCTATAATGCAACTGTTTTTGCTTATGGACAAACTGGATCTGGGAAGACATACACCATTGGAGGAGGCCATGTTGGTAAGATTCTCCTATTCTCTTTGATTTTCATTTGAGAAACTAAAAAGAAGCTAAAGTAAACTAATACTATGTACTAGGTGCTTAGCATATGAATTGAGACGAGGTTAGTATAATGATTATCATTTAATATTTTAATTGAAGTTTCAGGGGCTGGGGAGATAGTACAGGAATTTAGTCATTCCCTTGCTCTTGTATCAGGCCCCATTACAATCCCTTATACCACATAGGATCACCTGAGCAACCAAGAGTAAACCCTGAGCACCTTGGGTATACCCCTCTCTAAAAATGATATGCTCACTATCTAGCACTTTTTCAGTTTGAGTAGAATTTATGATAGAATTGTGTCACTAAAATCAGATTTTGTGTATTTTCATGATCTAAGAACGCTGTATCAAGGTAGTAGTGAGACTTAACAATGCGATAAAACATTACTCCCATTTCCTAGCTAGATTTCTGTCTTCAATACTGTATTTCTCCTGATTTAATTTAATTTAGTTTAATTTTATTTTTATTACTATTATTATTATTATTTTTATTATTTTGGTTTTGGGGTCACAACTGGCGGTGCACAGGAGCCACTCCCGGCTCTGCACTCACAAATTGCTCCTGGTTCTGGGAACCATATGAATCCTGGGAATCGAACCACAGTCTATCCTGGGTTGGCCGCGTGCAAGGCAAATGCCCTATTGCTGTGCTCTCTTTGGCCCAGCCTTCCATGTATTTTTAATGTTAATCTTTCTTTAACTCCGTTTAAAACAAATAAATGCTTATTTGTAGTATTGTTAGGCCGATCTATATTTTGGGTTTTGGAAATGATAGGAGAGCTGTAAATATGTTCCTTGTCCTATTTAGGGACTGAAAATATTTCTTTTCTTTTTTTTTTTTTTTTGCCCACACTTAGGGCATAACTCCTGGCTCTGTGCTTAGGGATCACTGCTTGTGGGCTCAAGTGAACATACGGGGTGGTGTGGATCAAACTTACCACTCTGACACCATGAAAAATTGTTTTCTTTCTATATTTCACTCTTCAGAGGTAACCATTATTAACGATTGTTATGGCTTTCTCCTCCTAAAGTATTCTCTGTCGAAATTGTATGTCTTTCATTCACATGATATTTTCTCTGCAATTATTACATGATTACCTAGCCATTCTCCTCCTAATAGGTTTATTAGATTTCTCAGATTTGTTTTCACAATTGCAAGCAAACTGTTGATCCTTATAAAACACCTTTGGGGGGCCAGAGAGATAGCATGGAGATAAGGCGTTTGCCTTGCGTGCAAAAGGTGGTGGCTCAAATATTGGTGTCCCATATGGTCCCTCGATCCTGCAAGGAGTGATTTCTGAGCGTAGAGCCAGGAGTAACCCCTGACCACTGCCAATGTGACCCAAAAACCAATAAATAAATAAAACACATTTCTGTTTGCATATATTCTCTGTAAGCCTTTATCTGAGGCAAAAGAATGCTCATTTTTAAACTTTCCATTCCTTTGATGCTGACTATTCTCTAAAAGCTTTCCTACTTTAAATTTCATAAAGAGGCCCTGTGGGCTCACGGGAAGAAACTGAGCAGTATTCAATGAAAAAAATTTTTCTTGCTTATATGGCTTTTTTAAACCATTGATTAATTATATTTATATTTGACATAATATAAATTTATAGATTTGAATAATTATATTAATTATAGTGACCAAATTGTTGTACACCAATTTATCATTATAAATTTTGCTTTGGGAAGGGGTTTGGTTCACACCAGTGGTAATCAGGGGCTATTCCTGGCTCTGTGTTCTCTATGAGATTCTCACAAGAATCTCTGTAAGAGATTCGTGGCAGTGCTCTTGGAGCCAAGGTGGTACTGGGAAATTTGTGCTTTCCCCCCAGAACTATATATTTTTTGTTTTTTAGGTCACTCCAGGCAGTGCTCACAGGTTATGTCTGCTAGTGCTTAGGGGACAGTATGGAATGCCAGGGATGGAACTTGGGTGGGTCAACTGAGTGCATGGCAAGCAGCTTACCTGTTGTATTATCACTCAGGCTCCTCCTTTTTAAAAAATGTTTTTATTTAAAAACTGTAACTTCCCTAGTTGCTAATAACCCATTTGTTTCTGCCATTCCATGTAATACCAATCCCAATACCAGTGTAAAATTCTATCTATCATTGTCTCTGTCCCACCACACCTGATCCTGCCCTCCAACCCCCGGCAGGCATGCAAAACTTTTATTTGTATTGCTTGTTTACAACTGAATGGTAATGGAATTATCAAAAAAAAATCTAGAGCTAAAGAAAAGTTGTGGAAATTATTATATCTTGCATTGGGGCAGTAAGTCATCATCTGAAATCATTTCTATTTGTTTCTTGTTGATCATTCTGTTATTGGTTTTGTTTGTTAATATTAGCTGGCTTCTATGCTACTTTGGCATCTAATTTGGTATGTGGCCTACTGGGATGTCAGTATTGAGATATTTGAAGGTATTATACTACTGAGTATGCTGCTGTGCAGTTCAGGGAATTCCAAGTTCTGTGGTTGACATGAGGCAGTTGTGGGGCGTGGTTACAGCTGCTAGGTATTCTGGAAGTATGAAAAGGTGAGGTGAGGGTAGAGGGTATCTACACTCATTCCTGACAAAGTTCTGATGATGTCAGCCCAAATACTGGCATACCTGGAGTTTTTGTTGGTTAATGTCTCTACAGATATCAGTGGTAAAGTTGTGAAGTTGGGCCATTGTCATGGTAGTGATTGTGGGTTGTGGGTGCAACTGGTGAGATTTTGACAGGGTTGAAAGTTGGCCCACCCTTCCTCCTAAGAGTGCTTTTAGTTTTCAGCTGTGAGGTTGGTATACCCATGATTTTTCATGACTTGGTTTATATCTCTTTTAAGAATAAATGAGTATGTGATGGAGCTAGTCAATGGACAGACATGTGGCTATGTGGTTATGTGGTGTGTTCATGGCTGTGAGGGCTTCCAGAAGTATGTAAAGGGTAGAGGGAGGCTTTTGGAACTATCTTTCTAGCCCCACACTGTTGCTCTTTGTTAGTTTTTGGTCTTGCACCATACCTGCCAGTGGTTAGAGGCTACTCTCTGGAGGCATTCCCAGTGTATTATTGCAGGGGACTATGTGGTGCTGATTATTGAAACTGGGCATCCTGCACACAAAGTAGGTGCTTAGCTTTTTGTGTTCCAGTAAGGTGTTTCCTTAAAGATAATTATCTTTTTGCATTTGTTTTTTTTGGACCACACCTAATATGGTACTCAGGAATCGATACTGGTTGCTTGGGGGGCCATCTAGGATGCCAGGAAGTGGGTTGGCCACGTGCAAGGCAGCGAGGCACCCTACTTGCTGGACTATCATATCACTTGGCCCAGTGTTTCACTTTTAAATTATATTTTAGTGTTACTAGTTTGAGCTACATAACAGTTCATCGATTTGTTTTATATCTTCTGCCATCCTCTATTCTACTTCTTTGCTGGTTTTTGTTAACAAAACCTAGAAGCCATAATATGGTTCACTGTTTTTCTTGTTCCCTTTCCATTCCTTTGTTGGTGTGGGAGGGTGGGCACACCCAGCAGCACTCAGGAGTTATTCCTGGCTCTGTGCTCAGAAATCGCTCCTAAGGGAGACCATATGGTATGGTTCATATGGTATGGTCTGTCTGGTCCATCTGGTCTGTATGGCTCAGGAACCATATGGTATGCAGAGGAGTGAACCCAATTCTGTCCTGGGTGGTCTGCATGCAAGACAAATGCCCTACTGCTGTGCTATCAGTCTGGCCCCATTTATTCCTTTTTTTTTTTTAAATGAAGTGATTGGTTTACAATAGTTTAGATATTTATGTTTTAGGCATGTGTTTCTATCATAATGCCATCAAAGTGCTTTCCCTCCACCATTCTCTATAGGTGTTTTTCCTGACTATGTCCCCTTCCCTGCTTGATAATCTTATTTCTTTTTGTTTTGCTTTGTTTTGGGGCCACATCCAGTGGCGCTCAGGGGGTACTCCTGGCTATGGCTCAGAAATTGCGCCTGGCTTGGAGGACCATATGGGACGCCAGGGATCAAACCCAGGTCCCAGGTCCATCTTGAGTCAGCTGCTTACAAGGCAAATGCCCTACCGCTGTGCTGTAGTTCAGGCCCATGATAATCTTATTTCTGTTTTCTGAGGCTAAGGGTTTATTTTCAGCATTTTTTGATTGTTAATTTTGGGGCCACACCCAGCAACGCTCAGGTTATTCCTAGCTCTGTGCTCAGAAATTGTTCCTGGCAGGCACAGGGGACCATAGGAGAGGCCAGGATTTGAACCACTCTTGGTCCTGGGTCAGCCCTTTGCAAGGCAAATGCCCTATCACTATGCTGTCTTTCCGGCCCCTATTTTCAGCATTTTATTGCTTTGTTTCATCCAGTAATTTTGTCTTCTTCTGACTTGCTTTGCTAATGACATCCATGTTTTAGCAAAGCACAGTATTTTATGTTTTGTAACTGAATAGTAGTTTGTGCTTGTAGACACTATAGCAAAACAGAGTGAATGACCTTTTCCCTCCAAACCAATCAACAGTCCTTACCATGATTTAAGACAGATCTTGGAGCCATTGCTATCACATTGCCTTTTTAAAAAATACCACATAAAATTTGCCAGGAAATGTTTTTTGGTGGGGGCAGATAGGTTCCATATCTAAAGTGTTCTGGGGATCAAACCCAGGACTTGATCTTGTCAGAGCCTGAGGATCAAACTCTGGGCTCCTACATGCAAAACACAGACTTCATCTCTTTGAGCCCTCTCATTATTGTGAAATCTTTCTGTCTCTCCCTTCAACATAAAAACTAGAGTTAGGGGCCGGGTGGTGGCGCTGGAGGTAAGGTGCCTGCGCTAACCTAGGACGGACCGAAGTTTGATCCCCCGGTTCCCCATATGGTCCCCCGTGCCTGCCAGGAGCGACTTCTGAGCGAATAGCCAGGAGTAACCCCTGAGCGTCACCGGGTGTGATCCAAAAACCAAAAAAAACAAAACACAAAAAAATAGAGTTATCTTTTACCTTTGTTATGATCCTTTTTGAGGAACTAACATGTTTTATCTCAAACTTCCTATACTCCCAGATTACTACACTAACAATTTAAGTACCTTCCCCACTTAGAAATCTGTCCTTCCAGATTAGAAGCAAATACAATAGCAAAAATATTTACTTTAAATACCAGCTTATCATATTAATGATTTTCATCTCACAGAGAATACAACTGATAGTTTATTGTGGTTCTGTGAAACCTGAGGTGATCTGACTTTTGTCACCTCTCTTACCTCATCTCAGATCACCTCTTTGCTCCCTCTACTTTGTTTTTGACTGGGTCATTACCCGGCAGTTCAGTGGTTACTCCTGGCTCTGCTCTTGGATCATTCCTTTTGATGCTTGGGGGACCAGATGGGATGCCGGGGATCAAACCAGGATCTTCCATATGCAAGGCAAATGCCCTACCTGCTGTGCTACAGCTCCAGGCCTGGTTCCCTTTATGTTTATGGTTCACACCGAGGGAGTAGCTTAACAGTGCTTGTATTCTGTGTCTGAGTCACTCAAGCCTTATTTACCATCTCTTTTAAATCTTTGCTCATCTATCA
>PVKC010050186.1:0-10614 GCA_004027635.1 Crocidura indochinensis
TGGTGGCCAATGAAACTGGGCCTGGCTCTTTCTGTTGCTTGTCTTGGCAGTCGGTTCCGTGGCTTGTGTTACCAGCTCTGGAACTTACGGGCTGCCAAGCTCCGTGTGTGTATGCGTGTGTGTGTGTGTGTGTGTGTGTGTGTGTGTGTGTGTGTGTGTGTGGTTTAGCCTCTTGAATCTCAGCAGAGACAAATGCCCTAGCAACCTAGGGCTGGAATTTTCGCCCATATGTTTATACTCGTTGCTGACTGGGTTGGGTGGGTGGGTGGGGTCTTGCCCACCGGTGGGGATAGTTTCCAAATCTGTTTTCTTGCTATGACCCAAGGACTCCAATTCTGGACTCCCTTGCCAAAACTTGAGCTTACCAATGCTTTTTTTTTAAAGACCAAAACATTTTTATCACACCAGGTGGGCATGTCTGTATTACATACGGAGCTGTAAACATCTGACCTCAAGGAGCAGAGAGGTGAGCAGGCAGAGAGGACAGAAGACCTGCTTAGGCCTTTCTAGCCACTTCTCACTGCTCTAGATAAGATCCTGCTGACAGGAGGAATGAAAGTGGATTTATTGAGCACCTACATTCAGCCAGGAAAAAGCAAAAGCATGTCTCTGGTTTCCAGGGAAAGGGTCCAGTTTCCTCTATGGCTGAGGTGGCTGGGAAGGGATGATGCCTGTCACCCTTCATTTTTTTTTTGTTTGTTTTGTTTTTTGGGTCACACCCAGCAGCGCTCAGGCATTACTTCTGGCTCTCTGCTCAGAAATTGCTCCTGGCAGGCATGGGGGACCATATGGGATGCTGGGATTCGCACCACCATCTTGCATGCAAGGCAAACGCCTTTACCTTCATGCTATCTCTCTGGCCACACTTTATTTTCTTTATAGGAAGATTCAAAATGCAGGGAGGGAGGGCATGGAAGATCTGCCTTCTTGCCTCCTGGAGGAACTCAGCTAGAGAATGATGCCAGAGGGGCCAGTGCGTACAGATCCATATCTTACCAAATCTGCAACATGGAGGGTCAGCATCAGAGAAATCAGGGCCAAGGGCAAGTATAGCCCTCTCCTCTTTATCTTGGTCCCACTGTATTCCATTCTGAGATGGTCTCCCCCCACCCCCAGGGGGGTTCAGCTCTGGAAGAGGGATTGAATGAGAGAAGAATCCTCTTCGGGGCATAAGAAAGGCAGATGTTTGCTAGATGGGAACTGAACAGAAGGGAGCTGAGGTCAGGCCCCTGGGGCTGTGCTGACTCTGCACGCTTTAGGTGCCCCGGCGCTGTTCCAGGTACTTTCCAAGGACAAACTGATTGAATCCTCTCTAAGTCTTTCAGGACCAATAATGATATCCTCACGTGACTGCTGAGAATGTGAGGCACAGAGAGGTTAGGGAACTTGCCCAAGATCACACAGCTAATCAGGGACATAGCTAGGAGTCACACCCAACACCATCTGACCTTGGTGTTCTTTCTCTTTTCCTGCCTCGAACTCTTGCTAGCACCTACCTAGAAGGGAAGCTACCTAGCCTGGTGGTCTGTTCTTAATCTTAGGACTTTTGCTAACCTGTTATTTCTTGACTTCTGGATCGCCTTATTTTGTTTTCGTTTTTTGTGGAAGCTGTTCACCTACATCCTTTCAGATTCCAGGAGGGAGATCGGCCCAGATAATTCCTGAGCTCCAGGAACAGGTTTGGTGTTGAGTGCACCAAGATTCCTTGGAGATAACTGTGCTCTGTTGACCACTGTCCTGGTGGCTTTCTGATCCCAACACCCACCCCTTGCAGCTCTCTCTTCCCCTGCTTCCATGGCTTCGCTTCTATGTTTCCTTTCCTTCCTGGCATGCTCCAGGCTTTTCCCCCCAAGACCTCCTTTTCCTTCTGCTCATTCTCATTGGCTCTTTACCAACCACCATGCCCAGTGATGTGCTTGAGGCCTGCCCCTGTGAACTCCGTGCGCCTCACCCCTGTCCTTTCTTCTGCAGCAACAGGCTGTTTACCGTATGCATACCCTCCCTGGCTCCTGATGCCATTCCAGCCTAGCTGCTTACCCGGAGGACAGCTAACCTATGCCCAGAAGTCCAGTATTTTAGTTTTATTTCAGCTTTTGTTTTTTCAGATAGATGCTGTTGATACTAATTTTCTTATAACATGCCTTTTCTTTGAGGGAAATAAATAAATGATACTCAGGAAGCATGGGGACTGTCCCTGGTGAATCTCTACCAACTGGGACAGGCATTCAGTGTGGGACCTGAAGTTTGTTTTGCTACTTAAGCCTTGAGGTACCTTCAAAGCCGTAGCTGGTGTTTTTTTGGGGTGATCACGTAGGACTGTAGAGCAAACTGGAGTTCTATGCTTGCAAAGCTCTTGTCTTGAGCCCTCTGCTATACTCAGTCCTGGCATGTCTTTTTCTTTGCCATTCTTGAAGAACGGGCAGATTAGATCACTTTCTATAAGCATAGCTTTCCTAGGGCCGGAGCGATAGCACAGCGGTAGAGCGTTTGCCATACAAGTGGCCAACCCAGGACAGACCTTGGTTCGATTTCCAGCATCCCATATGGTCCCCCGAACCTTCCAGGAGTAATTTCTCAGCGCAGAGTCAGGAATAACTCCTGAGCACCGCCTAACCCTAACCCTGTCCCTAACAATCTCAATCTCTACCTTAAATCTGGCTTCAAAGGGTCAACCGTATGTTCAGGGGTTAAGGCACTTATCTTGAACATAGTCAACCCCAATCTCTGGCACTACCTGTGATGCCTCTGAGATTCTCTTGCAGTGATCCCTGAGCAGAATTAGAAATAAGCCCCGGGGGCCTGGGAGATAGCATGGAGGTAAGGCGTTTGCCTTTCATGCAAAAGGTCATCGGTTCGAATCCCGGTGCCCCATATGGTCCCCCCCACCCGTGCCTGCCAGGAGCAATTTCTGAGCATGGAGCCAGGAGTAACCCCTGAGCACTGCCGGGTGTGACCCAAAAACCAAAAAAAAAACAAAGCAAAACAAAACAAAAACAAAAACCAAAAAAGAAATAAGCCCCGACAGCAGCTGGATATAGCAGCCCCAGACCACCCCTTTCCCAAATACTTAAGTTATCTTACAAGTTCACATACAGTAAATAAGAGAAGATTAGAGGCAAAGAACTTACCTTTACCTTTTTTTTTTTTTTTTGGCCTTTTGACTGAAATAACTTGATGTTATTTTTACCCAGTACCTCATTATCTGGACTGGAAGTATTTTGTGACTTTTCACCCAAACTGTGTACTTGCAAAGACACCTTTATCGGATTTTTCCTTCAAATTCTTTCTACTTAAACCCATAGATCTTGTTCCTAAGTTCTTCACTCCAGCTTTGAGGGAACTCCAGAAAACCACCACCCAGAATATCAGACTCTGCACCACTGTAGGGTCTGCTGTGACCTTCCCAGCTCTTTCTGTTTAGATCCTGCCTAGCTTTTCGGAGCTGTGCCGGATCTGTGCAGCACTGAGTATTTTTTCTTTCTAGGCTAGTTTCCAGATTGTTCCTGGTCAGTATCTCAAATTGCCAAATTGGTTTTGGATGCTTGGCCTGTCATTTGAGGCACAGGTTTTGTTTGCCAGTGTGGGTGCTCTTCCCAATTCAGGTACCCACCCTGCTACTAATTCAGGTTACAATTCATTTGCCCATCGTTGCTCTTCAGGCACCCAGCCTGGTTACTAATGGAGACCAGAAGGATAGTTATCTCCCTCCCTTTCAGACCTCTAGCTCCCTAGTGCTCTTAGCCACGGTTCCTCCTTGCCTGCTAAATTGTTTCTGTGTGGAAGAACCTTTTGGGGAAGCAATTTCCCCTCTTGTCATCTTTCCTCTGTCTTCCTTGAATTGGGAAATTCCTCCTGGCTATTTCTGGTTGTCTCTGCCGCTGCTTCCTCCTCTCTCCCTGCCATCCCCCACCTCCATTTAATAGAACCATAAACCACATCAAATTGTTTTATTTTTCCAATCACCAAAGTTGACTTTCAGCCTTGGATCACCAGCCAGCTTTTTACAGTTAATGAGGATCCAATTATGAAAGGCAGCCACCCAGCTCCGCCCTCCGCTGCCCCCCTCCCCAGCCCAGAGCCAGTGGGATGACTTCTTGCTGGTGAATGTCAGCTGTTGTGGGTGTCTCCTAGAAATGGCATGCGTTAAGGACTTTGTGGTTTATATCCGAGCACTTAGGGGCACCCTTGGAGAGAAAGAAAAAAGGGGGGTTTTGCTTCTGCAAAGAGCATGCCTGCTGCCCGAATGAGGTTGTCTTTAAGATGCAATCAGCGTGGAATAGGAATGGCAAGAATTTATGGGGTCCACTTCTCCCAGAAGTTGGGTATCCCCAGGAGTGGGGGGTTCCACGGTAGCTAACAATTCATTATATCAGGGGATCATTTGAGTGTCTCATTTATACCATCTGTACAAAAATAAACAGAAGCTGTAAGTAGAGCCTCTTATGCCTCAGCAGTGGAGTCTGGCTTCCATCTCCTGGCAGTGTACATGGCAGGGAAACATCCAGAAGCCTCTGAAAGATTCCTGGGGTCTACTGTGGGAACAAAACTGTGGATGTGGGGATCAAGGCTTGATAAATAGTATCTAGACTTCCAGAGACAGAGCCTGGCCCAACCTACTTTGAGTTTGACTTCATGAATATGTCATTCGTTCATTCAACAAGTGTTCCCCTTTCTGTGCCAAAAGAGAGGTCAGACATGGTGGGAGGTATTTGGTGGTAGTTGCTATTTGTCCCTGGAAACGACCCTTTAACTTGCTGTTGACCACACTGCAGAGGTTGTTGCAGGAAAGGACAGTTCTGGAGCCTCTGGCCATGAGAGGGGCGTGCTCTACATTTTTGCTTCATTCCATACCTGAGGCCTCCTCCCTCCCCACACGCCCAACCTAGAGGTTGTGTCTCAAGGAAGCAACAGGCACTGAGCATTTTCCAGTTGCCTGATTAGCTCAATTGAGTACCTGTTGGGCATTGTTGATACTTGGTAGCTTCCATTTAAGTCTAGGTGAGAGGCCTTTTCCTCTTCAGAGTTTCTTTTGTCAATTTGGCTCAGGGAGCCTGTTGTTGTCACTTCCTGTGCCCTGAATGATCACATGGCTAAACTGGGTATCCTTAAACCATGCAAGAATGAGCCCTTTTCTCTGTCCCATTTGTTCTCCTTCATACTGGCTGACTGCATTCACTATATCCCAGAGTAGCTGCCTCTATGCTATAGGTCCAGTCTTGGAGGGCAGAAAGTTGAAAGCACCGACTGCAGAGGACCACAGCACATTGGTCAGACACAGAGCCATGTTTGTGTCTGGGTCCCCACCCGGTTGCCATGGAGTTCTTCAGGAAGCCTCCTCCTCCTGGGTCTCCCCAGGGGGGCTCAAATCAAGGGTCCTCAGAGTGGAGAATAAGTTGATTCTGCACGATTTGTCTGTGCTAGAAAGTTCCTTACTAGGAGAAGGTCATTCCTTTGGCATGTGCACTATTGGATTTTAGGAAGGGAAACAGCCAGGGCAGACTGAGGAAAATTTTGGTTCTTAAATCCGGAACCAGGATCTAGCCTTGGTGCTGTCCTTTGCTAGCTGTGTGACTTGGGACAACTCATATATATATGATGATGTTGAGTGAGTCTCTGATCATTTTCTGAGCTGGCCTAGGAAACTCTGGGCAGTAAAGAGGGTGAGAGAGGATGTGGGTGGGAAGGACAGTCTGTAGGATAAGGTGTGGGATGTTGATCAGTTTAGGTGTAGATGAGCCAGGGGGCCCCAGTATTCCTGTGTGCCAGGTGGGGAGATGTGAGCAAGTATTTCATGGTTGGTGGGCTGAGGGTGCAATAAGAGGCCCACTGGCTTGATGGATGACTGCCTTCAGGGTGTGAAGGTTTGGGAAGTCACTCATAGCTGTCCCTCTGAGCTAGAACCTATGAAAAAAGAGAAAAGGCACTCTACACCTTTGATTGTCAAGTGGGGATGAGAAGGCTGCCATGCTGAGAACCACAGTGGTCTCCAAACTGGGCCCCTCTGGAAATCTAGACTCAAGAATCTGAATGAGGGTCAGGATGTGTGGGTCTTCCCCTCGGGCTACTCTTGCAGAGGCCATAAAAGGGAACACTAACAGAGAAGCCTAGGTCAATGGAAATGAGCAGACACCCTGTCCCATGACACATGGCAAAAGACAGAGGCAAATGAAACCATAGACTACAGCTTCTCTGCTAGGATTTTCAGGACATTTTTATCATATATGCAGAGGGAGAAATGATTTTTTATGGGACTAGAATCCAGGGATAACTTTGAACTAAAATGTCGTTTATAAGGCTACTTAGAAACTCGCTGTTCTTACCCAACCTCTATGTTCTCAGTACCTGTTGGTTTATAGGCGATAATGGTCAGGAGGATGGGTGCATAGTTGGGTGAATGGATGGGAGTTCGGAGGGGTGGTTGGGTAGGTGGATGGGTAAAATGTGTAGGACCTCTCTAAGGGATCAGAGAAGTTTGGTTGTTATTGGCACACAAGATTTCTTCACTGACTTCGTTTTGTAATAAGTATTTCTTACCAGGAGCTGCCCTGGTAAAGAGAAGGAATAAATAAATTCCCTTAGTGTTGACCTGTGCGATTTGTCTTTATTTTATGCCTGAACCTCTCTTCCCTTGCAAATATCCTGGGTCTGGCAGAGCCAGAATGTGCTTGTTTGGAGAATAAAGAGCTCACGGGTGACTTTTCTGGTGCTGGGTTCTATGAGGGGCAATTACATGCTAATTCATTCCGTCTCCTCTGCCTCACTCTCTTCCTCACAGGCACCAAAACACACACGCTCACCTTTAACTTAGATTCGCTTCATCTTGTATTCAGAGTGTCTTGACAAGTATGCAGCACGGGATGTGTGATTTGAGGGGAGGCACCATGCCAGACCAGAAATAGCTCCTCTTAAACAGGTGCAGAGGTGCTCGAGATTCCACAGCCGAAAGCATCCTCTGGGGAGCGAGTATGTTGCCTTTTAAATCCTGCTCCACCAGTTCCAACTATGTCTGTTTTGAGCAAGCTCTCTTTCTGAGCTCTGGCTTTTCTCTCTGGAATGGCTTCTAAATGTAATCGAAACGGGCATCTCTGGGTCTTTGGGGGCTAAGGGAGTGGTAGCATAGGACAGACACATTGCAGTTGCTGATTCCACGGGGCTCCTGATGGGGTACCTGCTCAGTGCCAGGGGTAACCTTGGTGCAAGTTCATTGATCACATTTGCTCCAGGAAATGCCGAATGGAAGGGCAGGAAAGAGCACCAGACTGGGAGGGGATTTCTGGAACTGTTGGTGAAAGAAGGGATGAGGTCTTGATGAGACTTGATGAGACTTGGGAACTTCAGCCCTTCTTGGACTATCCTGGATGACAGCCCTGCGCTTCTCCTGCCCTCTCCAGGCTGGACGGCTGCAACTCCTGCTATGATGCCTGGACAGATCCCAGACCCTTCTGTGACCGCGGGCTCGCTGCCGGGGCTCAGCCCTCTCACCGGACTCCCCAGCTCAGCTCTGACGACGGAGGAGCTGAAATACGCCGACATCCGCAATATTGGGGCCATGATCGCCCCTTTGCACTTCCTGGAGGTGAAGCTGGGCAAGAGGCCCCAACCCGTGAAAAGTGAGGTGAGTGAATGGACCTTGTTCTCCCAGGTGTAGAATCCAAAGGCCAGACATTGGGCAGGGTTCTAGGTACATGTATGACTCAAACTATCAAGATGCTCAGCACCGTGTGTGTGGCCCAGAGTGGTTTTGAGGCCCTGTCAAATCTGGGGCTCTGTCCACACCTTTCAAAATCAGAATTCTGTACTTTTTAAAACTCCCCTGGGGGATGCACAGACTGACAAGGTTTGAGGGGCCCCTGGGCTAGTGTCAGAGGCTGGATCTGTCTCTGGTTCTGCCAGCAGAATGGAGAGAGTGACGTTAAGGGCAACAATGAGTAATAAGGTTTTATCTCTGGGGAGGGGCTGGAGAGCAAGGCAAGGGTGCTTGTGCTTTGAACTAGAGAATGCCAGTCTGCGCTGTCTTTGAAACATTCTCTGGTCTGGGGAGATGTCCCAAAGGGCAGGATGGAACACAAGCTTTGCATGTGGGCTTTATCCTGAGCAACCTCTGGATCCCCTAAACACCGCTGGTGTGGACCTAAAATAAAAGCAACCTCAACTTCTTAGGTAGAACTGGAAGTAAGGAGTGACATTGCGAGTCATGATAGTGTCCCCTTTCCCCCAAGCAACTGCCAGAGCTAGGTGTGGCTTGGGCTTCCCACCCTCAGTCTTGTATAGGGACCCCTTCTCCAGCCCACAGCATCCCCACCCCTTCCTCAGGGCCCTTGCAGCTGTAGAGCCTTCGAGCCCTCCTCACAGTGGGGCAGAGTTTCCCTGGGGACCAGTGAGAGGCGGAAGTCCCCCACCTGGGTGAGCATGAGTTTGGTGCTCGCCTGAATTGTTTTCACTGGCCGTGTGCCCCAGTGATAGTAGAAGGTGAGCACCAATGAGGAGGAGCTGGCATTGGGAGACAGGGAGGATGTAGGAGGCCCCTGAACCTCAGAACCTAGGGATATGGGACACAAGGCTGGCCCTGGGGAGAATCTAAGGGCTGAAAGTTCTGGAGAAAAGGGATCCCATCCCCTAATATTTTTTTGGAGGGGAGGGATTTGAACCACACTTAGCAGTGCTAGGGGCTTTTCCTGGCTCTGTACTTTGGAGTGACCCCTACTAGTGTTTAGAGGACTGACCAGATAAGGAACCAGGGTGACCAAGAAGGGATTCTGGAGTGGAGAGAGGTGACTGGTACAAGCAAGGAGGAAGCAAAGAGGAAAGTATGGTGGAGTCTTCAACTTGTGACCTTCCCTCTCCCAAACAAAGACCGTAGATGGCTGGGCACCCCCCCCCCCCACCATGTGTGTTTTCTTTGGCCTGTCCTGTGTTTTAGAAGAAACCTGAACCAACAGTTACACTTGAGTTCTAATCTTCAGTGGAAAGATCAGGTGATTCAAGTGTGCTGTGCCCAGTTACGGTGTGATGGCAGCTAAAGGCGTGGAGAGAGCTTCTCACCCCTGCCCTCTCTCCTGTTGGCCGCCGCCCCCCCCTCCCCAGCCCAGTTATTGTTTATCTCGTAGACACTGTCACTTTACCTTTGTCACCATCAGACATCTTCCTTCACTCTCAGTACTTGGACCTTGTTGAGTCATTGGTGTCCCAGGTAGCTAGATAAGGTACATTGGTGGGGTTCACTCATCACAGATGTCCACCTAAGGCCCGTGATTGCAAGCTGAGAGTTGGTTGTGTTTCTTACATCTAGTGGAATTGGTTTGGTAGATGTCTGCGTTAGCGCCCCACTCCTTGGCTGAATCAGCACCTCATTCTTGCTATGAGGACTCTGAACTTTGTTTCTTTGCTGTTCACCTCACAAGCTCCTGGTTTCTGAACCACTGTGCTGCATAGCAGCCATTTAAGACCAATAAGGAAAGCTTGACTGGCTGGAGCGTGGACTCTATATGCAGGAATCCTGGGTTGGCCTCTGGCATTGTGTGGTCAAGCAAGCACCGCTGTTGGGATCAACACAATTATTGCATTCCCCCTGCAATAGGCCCTGCTGGGTTATTAAACCTTCTCCCCTTTCTTTGCAAAAATTAAACAAAGCCAGTAGCTGAGCAGAGCCCTGGGTGTGGAGGCCTGGTGGGGCCAGTTCAAGTCTGGGGATACTTAATCTGGGGTCAGGAAGGCACTGAGTTTTCACCTCTTCCTCCCTTCCACCCCAGAGGTGAGAGGAACTTGCTTTTTCTGGGGGAGCTGGAAAGAACTTTATTTGGGTTGGGTATTTTTACACTTCACAGCCTCTCCAAAGGGGTGCCAGATACCCGTACCCGACAGTGACGTGCTGTCCTCACAGGCACCCACGAGCACGCTCCATTCTGGCCGTGAAAATAACAAGCTGCTTTTAGGACCCATTTGCATGTTTGCATGTGCTCTCCCCCATCTTCCCTATCAGACTGCAAGTGCCACTGCGGGGGATGCACAAGCAGATGGAGCCACCAGGGCTGTGCAGGGGGTGGAGAAAGAATGTCCCAGCCCTGGAGCCTGACCCCTAAATGCTTCTCAGGTCACACGCAAGGGGTGTGCATGTGGGGTGGGGGAGTCTTGGGTGATGGGACAACTGCAAAAGCAAAGGAGAGGACCAGACACACTGAAGCTGTCTTTGCTTGGTGGAGCGCTTTCGGCATTCATTGTTTTTTTTTGTTTGTTTGTTTGTTTGTTGTTTTGGGGTCACACCCGGCGATGCTCAGGGGTCACTCCTGGCTCTACACTCAGAAATTGATCCTGACAGACTCGGGGGACCATATGGGATGCAGGGATTGGAACCACCATCCTTCTGCATGCAAGACAAATGCCTTACCTCCATGCTATCTTTCCAGCCCCTTGGCATTTTCACTTGCCCTTTCCATCTGATCAGTTTTCTGAGTTCTGGGCCAGAGAGATAGTATAGTGGGTATATGTAGATTACCTGTGTTCAATCCCCAATGCCCATATGTTCCTCCAAACCTAGTGAGGTGCGATCCCTGAGCACAGAGCCCTGAATATCACTGGGTATGATTTCTACCCCACCCACCCACTTCAAAATAAAAA
>PVKC010050187.1:0-10612 GCA_004027635.1 Crocidura indochinensis
CATCAGCCTTTTGACTAACTTCTTTATCATCTCTCTTCAGTCCAAGTATCATTCTCTCAGATCATCAATGCCCACCCCACCCAACCTGCCCTTAAAAATTATATACACAATGTCCTTAAAATGGAATCTTTTCAAATACACTCAAGGGAAATATATCATCGTCAACTGTATACAAAAAATGCATACCTATGTTAGGGTGGTTCAGGATCTTCATGATTCGTACTTCACGAAACAACTATTAAAGGAAACAGATATTTCCGTTAAAAGAAAGTTTAAAGCAGTGAAGTAGCCAGAACATGCAATTCAAAAAACCCATCTGCTTACAGGACACCCCAGACATCCTGGGAATGAACTCAGGGATCCTTGTCCCAGGACAGTCCAAACTAAACAGTCGAGAAGAGACCATGTACCACCAGTCTGCATGACCCATTTCTCTCTTCCTTGTTAACAAATAAGAGAAAACCATGGTAGCAAATGAAACAAAAGGCCCCAACATTTAATTTTTTTAAAATACAAGATATATTTAAAAATGTAACTTTAGGAAAAAAAGAATGACATAGAAGAGTTTTTAACTGCAATTTGAAATATTTTAATTTTATTTTTTAAAACTTTATTTTTTAAAACCTTGATTCGTTGATTGGTTTTTGGGCCACACCCAGCAGTTCAGGGGTCACATTTCTGGCTCTGAACTCAGAAATGGGCACTGGTAGACTAGAGGACCATATGGGATGCCAGGAATCGAACAGGGTCCCTCCCGGTTGAACGCATGCAAGCAAATGCCCTTCTGCTGTGCTATCTCTCTGACCCCTGAAATACATTTTTAAATTGAAGGGGAGTTAGAGGATGCAAAAGAACAAAAATATATTTGCGGGGGCCCGGGAGATAGCATGGAGGTAAGACGTTTGCCTTTCATGCAAAAGGTCATCGGTTCGAATCCCGGTGCCCCATATGGTCCCCCGTGCCTGCCAGGAGCAATTTCTGAGCATGGAGCCAGAAGTAACCCCTGAGCACTGCCGGGTGTGACCCAAAAACCAATATATATATATATATATATATATATATATATATATATATATATATATATATATATACACACTATATATATATAGCACTTAACTTTACATAAAATCAAACCAAAATGAGTATGTCATTTAAGATAGAAAAAGTAAACATTTTCCTTCATTCCACTGACTTTTTTTTTTAACACTTTGATGTCCATTTTTCTTTTTGGCTTTTTGGCCAAATCTGGTAGTTCTCAAGGGTTACTCCTGGCTCTGTGCTCAGGAATCACTGCTAGAGGTACTCGGGGGACATATGGGATGCCAAGGATCGAATCCAGGTCAACTGTGTGCAAGGCAAATGCCCTCCCCATTGTACTATTGCTACAGCATCTAAGGTCCATTTTTCAAAACCATGATTTGGCTCCACACCCTCCCAACTAACTCCTCCCATTGCCTCTGAGCATGGATTGGAGTCAGAATCAAACAAGAGACTAGAAAAAGTAGTCATTGGTGCTACTCAAATCACCACATGCATGAACACAAGTTTAGACCAAATGGAAGCCAGTGCTTTCAGTGTGATATTTCTTCTGTGACCTAGAAGATGGGCCAGTAACCACACACAATGAAAAGGGGTCAAAAGTCACAAATTATCTAGTAAATATAATCAAAATGAGAGTGATTTGTTTTGTTTGCTCCAGATAAATATCCAGAGCAGAACTGTTCTGTCATATAGCAGTTGTTTTAATTGAAGGGCTCTGTTTCTGGGGGAAACTGGACCTTACTCAGGGACTATTCCTGGTTGTGTCTGAGGGCACCGGGTAATGCCAGAGATCTAAGATCAGATCTAAGGTCAGCTGCTTGCCAGGCAAATGCCATCATCCTTGTTACTATCTGTCCAGCCATACTAATTTTATTTTCTTTCTTTTTTTTTTTTTTTTGGTTTTTGGGTCACACCTGGCAGTGCTCAGGGGTTACTCCTGGCTCTATGCTCAGAAATTGCTCCTGGCAGGCTCGGGGACCATATGGGATGCAGGGATTTGAACCACCGTCCTTTTGGGTCTAAAGCAAACATCTTACCACTGTGCTCTCTTTCCAGCCCCTAATTTTCATTTTGGGGGAAGTCTCTACTATAGTATTTTCCATAGCAATGGCTCCAACTCACACAAGCTATACCGCTGTATAATTGTCCTTTTTACTCCATGCCCTACAGTGTGTTAATCATGATCATTCTCATAGGTGTGGTTTCAATTCTCATTCCCTGATCATTATGAATATGTAACATCCATCTACAAACTTGCTGCCTATGTCTCCTCCGTATACACAGGAAATGTCTAGTCAGATTTCCTGATGGTTCTGCAAATATTTTTGCTATGAGCTGCAATACAGATTTGGCTCATCTTCACTTTTTTCCATCAATATCTTACTGTTTACACTGTATGGGTGTTTTTTTGTTGTATTTTGCTCAGGGGTTACTCCTAGCTCAGTAATCACTTCTGGTGTGCTTGGGGGACTATGGAATGCCAGAGATCAACGTGAGTTGGCTGCATGCAAGGCAAATGCCCCCACATTATATTATCACTCCAGCTCCCAGAGACAGATTTCCTTTCCTTTTTTTTTTTTTATTGGAGGGGAGAACATGCTCCCAAATGGTGCTCAGGAGACTCATGGCTGCTTCTTGAGGAAATCTGCTCAGCACTGCAGGTTGGACAGTCTAGTGCTCAGGCTCAAAAAAGTGCTGCTTCTGGGGCCACCAGACTCAAATCCAGCATTGCTTGGTTGTCCAAGAAGTATTGGGGATCAGACTTGGAGCCTCACAAATGTAACCCTCCCAAGCCCTGACAGTGTTTGGGCAACTTGTCCCAAGGCACACAATTCCAGGAGCAGATGCTGGGTGCTGAGTTTGAGTTTTCGTCCTTCTCCCAAGTTCCACCCTATCAGATCGGTGTGTTCCTAGGAATGGTGCCATTTCCTCCACGTCTTTCTGCTTCTTGTCAGAATATTGCTTATAGTCTTGCTTTGTTATTCAACCAGGTTAATATGTTGGGCCTGATAGTAAAACATTGGCTTGCAAGTGCTCACAAGTGGTTTTATATCAGTCTCTAGTTCACTGCCACATCACAATCCACTGCAAAATTCCTCAGACAACCCCATGCACAGAGGTCATGGTTTCCTCCATAGTTAGTGCTGTCACTAAAGATATGGACTTGGGTGGTAGTTTCCTATGGCCAAGTAAGCAATCTATTAGATTTATAGTGATGCAACTGACCACACAGTCCAGTTTTGAGGGGGGTCAAAGTTCTGAGCACAGCTTTGGGACTTGTACTCAGAATCTCTAAGGGCTGCAATCTAGTCTAGATGGCACTTCCAAGTAGCCCAGGGGCTGGCGAATTCACTCTCTTCCTTGAAGCAACAGAAGTGAAGACCATGGGTCCTTGGGAGGATCTCTATTGCCAAACCTCAGGATGGGTTACACCAATTAGGGTGGACACACTGACCCTTGCCTGGCAGTCAAGGAGGCTTCTCCAGTGGTTTTTTACCTAATCAAGCCAGCAAGGCTCTCCTCCAGTGCAGAAGTCTCCCAGAGCACCATGGAATTAGTGATATAAATGAATGAAATGCTATGTACCAGTTCTCCATCTCTAAGGGAGAAGCAAACCAGTCCTGCACATGACCCAAGCAAAAGAGAAGTACAGAGCTATTAACTGCATGAGCCAGGGTCAGGGGCAGCCAGGCTGGGGAGACTCAGAGTCTGTCCCATGCAATTAAATCCCATACATGCTGAAGCATTGCGAGTTCACTGTTTGACCAAAGCAACTCAATGGAATACTTGGTAAAACCTCCATCAAAGGGGCTATAGAAAGCTCCGCCCTGCTAAGTTGGGACACAAAATAAATGTCAAAGGTGAAAGGAAAAAATCTCAGATGGCTTTCTGAGCTGCTTTCAGTGAGCCTTCCATTAATTAAAACAACTAAAAATAGCAGTGTGGTTTATGGGCTTGTGACTGTGTTCCATACCAGATAAACAGCAGATACCAACCACAGACCTAACTGGAAAGAAGAGGAAAGCTTGGCTCTGCATGAAAAGAGTGGCTGATGGATGGCCATGATAGCTTCAATTTAAATGTTAAATATTTACATGGCTTTGAATAATTTGGCCCCACTAGAGAGAAATCTGCATCCCTAACTGGCCTCTGTGTTTCCAGGGAAGGAGACAGGATCCACTGAAGCAAAAATGTGTCTCCTGCAGCCCGAGTTCTAAGGCTTCTTCTTCCTACAGCAGCACTTCGTGTGCGGTTGATGCTGACAATGGGATGATGAAATGATGCAGATGATGGGATGATGATGACAATGAGATGATGGAACAATGCTGACAATGGGATGATGCAGACATGGGAGATGAGATAACATGATGCTGATGATGCAGACAATGCTGACAATGGAATGATACTGACAGGATGATGCTGATGATGGGATGATGCAGACTAACAGTAGACACAACTCCCACTCAAGGCCAGTGAAAATTTACTGGGGTCCAGCTGCTGGGAATAAGCTCTCCCTCTGAACAATGCTGCATGGCTGCTGGGCTTTCTCTAGCAGCACCCAGTGTAGAGACTTGGTCCTGACTGTGACCGCAGGAGCATGGTGACTCTGCTTTATGGAGAACAGAAAGGAGCTAAGACAGAGTTAAAAATGGAGCCCTTGGATGGGGGATAATTCCACTGGCCCCTATAGACGAGGTCACAGAGCCAGCTCCAGAAAGGAATACAGTTCTTATCATAAAGCACTTCTACAACCCAAGCAAATGAGAACAGGTAAGTTAATGAAGAAACTTTAGTATGTTCACATGTGGAAGACTATGCAACTGTTAGGAAGTATGAAGTCATGAAATCTGCTTATTCATGGATGTTAGTGGTGTATTATTCTGAATGAAGTGAGTCAGAGGAGAGAGATAGATGGAGAATGATGACACTTAACCACAGGATATTTGAAAACAGAAAGTATGGTAATAATACCCAAAGACAAAAGAGACAAGGACCAGGGAACTAGTTCATAGTAGGAAGCTTGCCACAAAGAGAGGAAGATGGTTGTGTGTGTGTGTGTGTGTGTGTGTGTGTGTGTGTGTGTGTGTGTGTGCAATACAGTTAGGGTACAGAGGTACCAGTATTACAATGCCAGTTGGAAATGGTTACTCTGGACAAGAACTAGGTGTTGAAAATGGTAAAATAATATGCATGATGCCCTTCAATAACAATATTGCAAACTACAATATCTTTTGGGGGGGTTAGGCCATACCCAGTGATACTCAAGGGTTACTCCTGGCTCTTAAGAAATCAATCCTTGCAGGCTTTGGGGACCATATGGGATGCCAGGAATTAAACTTGCTGCATGCAAGGCAAACACCTACCTGCTCTGCCCCAAACTTCAGTATGTTAAAAGAAAAAAGAGGGAGAAAGAGAGAGAGAGAAAGAGAGAGAGAAGAAATATGTCTGCTGGGGCCAGAGAGATAACACAACAGTAGGGCATTTGCCTTGCATGTAGAAGGATGGTGGCTCGAATCCTGGCATCCCATATGGTCCCCCGAGCCTGCCAGGAGCGATTTCTGAGTGGAGAGCCAGGAGTAACCCGAGTGCTGCCGAATGTGACCCCAAAACCAAAACCAAAAAAAAATGTGTCTACCATAGTGGTAGGCTGGGTGGAGAGGGCTGGAGGGAAACTGGAGACACTGGTGGTGGGAAATATGCACTGGTGAAGGGATGGATGTTGGACATTATATGACTGAAACTCAATTGTGAACAATTGTGTAACTATATCTCAAGGTGATTCAATTTAAAACATCTATTAATTTAAAAAAAAAGGAAAAAAACAATAAAAAAAGTCACTTATCCTTCCAGTCAAAGTAGTGAAGCTCAGCCACACCATCTTCCCAGATGAACTCAACAATGTTTGAGAAAAGCATCTGCCAAGTTTCCTCCATTTAGAAGTCTTGGGCAGAGAGCAAAAGGACAAAAGCCAAGGAGCAGTAAAAGCACTGGGAACACATGGACTAAAGGTATAAAACAGGAGACCACATTAAGTGAGAAAAGCAAGTCACAGAAAGGATCACTGATATATACACTCTACATACAGACCCATAAAGAGAATTAAGAAAGACCAGACTTTGAAGAGTACACAAGCAGCTCTTCTATCAATACTTTCAACAGTCAATAAAGATGAAGGCAGGAAGGGAAGGAGGGAAGGAGGAAAAGAGGGAAAGAAAGAAGAGGAGGAGGAAAGGAAGGAGGGAAGGTAGGATAGAGGGAAGCAAGAAAAGAGAGAGGGAGGGGTAAAGAAAGGAAGGAGGGACAGAGGAAAGGAGGGAAGGAGGCATCTAAAGGCTTCCTAGATGAGATCAGGCGCATTCAGGGTGATATGACCATAGAGAAATAACTACACTGACAACTACCATGACAATGATAGTGAGTGAGAGAAATAGAATGTCTGTCTTGAATACAGGCAAGAGGTGGGGGAGGAGAGAAATGGACAGCATTGGTGATGGGAACATTGTACTGGTGACGAGGGGGTGTTCTTTTTTTATATATAACTAAAACCCAACTACAAACATGCTTATAATCATGGTGCTTAAATAAAGATATTTATAAAAAAAAAAGGCTTCCTAGAGAGCAGAAAGATGTATTCAGCACCTGTGCACATGTTTCCATCCCCTATGTCTGAGCACAGGAAGGATAAAAAGGGGCATATGCTGCAGAGACCAACTCTGGGGTGAGAGAAACTGTCCAGAGAGGGAGTGGTGAGAAGTGGTCACAGCATTTTCTCAAGATCCATAAGAAATTAGGTGAGTGTGGCACCAGGGTGAATTTGATGGTGAGAATGAGGGAGAAGCAGAGTGAAGGAAGGGCTAAAACTTGAGTTTGTATGACTCAAGAACAATATAAACTCCAAGACAAGGGGAAACTGGAGAGAGGAAACTGGGTCACACTGGGAGTGGTTGTGGGCAGCACACTGAGTGGGTGGGTAGAGACATGAAGTTCAGCTGTTTGAGAGACCATGAAACAAATCTAGAGAGGGTTGGACCTGCAGACACAATCCTGAACATCTTCCTGCAAGGAGAAAGGTTGAGGGGGTGGGGGGTGGTAGAAAGAGAGAAGAGATTCTCTGGATCAAGCCCTATGGAATTTCAGTAGAGAGAAAAAGGAAAGAAAATAACAATGATCCTACTTACAGAAAGAGAAGAGGAACAAGCAAGGCAGAGTGGAAACAAGTCTCTTCTCTCAATAAACATTTTGCTAGACTGAGCACTAATTAGTGAGCACAGATCTCTGACTCAGTGGCAATTCCATTTCCTCTTTTTCCTGTTTTGAACTTCCTGTTTCCACCAAATTAAACACGCGCGCGCGCACACACACACACACACACACACACACACACACACACACACAGACCAACACACATTGTCTGAATCACAATCACATATACAGAGAACTGGACAAGATTCCAAGACATGGCGAAAAAACAGGGTTCCCTAGGATTCCCCCAAGCTAGACCAGCTCCCCACCTAGTACTGAGCAGCTCACATGCAGGAGGCAGGACACTGAATATCACATCTGTGGGACAAAAGTAAATAATAAATTCTTACTAAGGGGTGGATATGTTCATCCTGGGAAACATTTTCAGAACTTTTTGAATCTAGTATGTTAAAAGTTCTCAATAATGAAACTCAATCATGAACAACTTTCTAACTGTGAGGAAAAAAGACTATATGATGAACAGCCTTGTAACCACTGGTCTTAATAAAGTTAAAAAAAAAAAAAAAAGAAAGTAACCTTTTTTGTTGATTTCGGTTTGGGGCCACATCCAGAGACGCTCAGAGGTTACTCCTGGCTCTACAAGAATCATTCCTGATAGTACTAATTCCTGATAGTGTTCAAGTGACCATATGGGATTTTTAGATTAGAACCTGGGTCTATTGCATGCCAGGCAAACACTCTACCTGCTGTGCTATGACTTCCCGTCTCAAGAAGTCTCTTTTAAGCCCATTGTCCAGTAACTAAACAAGATTTAGTATCAAAAAAGAACCGAGTTTTAGAAAATTCAGATTTGGGGTCTGGAACATAGTCTAGGCTGTTCTGAAAATCTGATGTCTCATCTTCAACCTTTCAATGGCCAGTACTTGGGCCAGAACATTGCTGGTAAATCTTTCATGTATTTTAAAATTTGATTAAATTAAATACTTTAATTAATTATAGTTATTCATAGCTGGGCTTGAGACAAACTATGTGCCAACACTAATGCTGAACCAGTGTCTCCTTCCTCCACCAGGTTCCAGGGTCTTTTACCCCAGGCTCCAGCCCAGCCTGCTACCTCAATAGGACATGCTGATGTTTGGATCCTGTTTGCAGTGTTGTTGACCCTGAAGTCTGGGTATTGAGGTTCCCTATATCCGTGAACCACCCAAGTCCTCAGATCTCCTTGAACCCTGCTCCCTGTGACTTCCACTCTTCTCCCCACCTTGATTTCTCTCCTGTCCTCTTCCTCCCAATACTCTGAAGCCACACTGGTAAGAGCTTGTGGGAAAACACCCATCTCCTCACGATTCATCCGAGTTCAGAGTGAAAGATATTATTTCTCACCAATTCTTCACACCTCCTGCTAAACAGACAGCTCCCCAAAGCCATGATTTTTATGATAACCTGCTTTCAGTACATGTTTTAAAATCAAAGCAAGATCAGGCAAGTTGGTGACCACTAATTTCATGGAGAATAAAGCAAAAGGCGATAGAGCAAGAGATACAAATTTATTTATTCCCAGAACATTGTTCACAAACATTCTGCAAATATCATTTTTTCAGATACAAAAAAAAGGGGGACAGCGAATGGAAAATGGCCTCCTGCGGTTATCCCAAACCTGCCTCAGAGACATGCAACCCAGCTCACAAATGCAAACCTCCTCTCTCCTCAGAGGTTTCCCACTGAAATGGACATAACCACACATAAAAGCATCGAGATGTTTGCTGCAAATGTGTCATCCTATGCGAAGAACTATCTCAAAGAGGTCCTCAAGGTGGAAGTGATTTTGCTCATCAATTCTGTAGAATACATGCTCTTTGACAACAATTGGACATTGTGACCTATGATCGCAGCTATATCTGCAAAGGACTACTGTCATAGAGCTTCAATTTGGGTATGAAGGGAATCTGGAGTCCTGGGGATGCCTCCAAGCAATCATTTGCCAACCAGGGAGGTGGTTCCATACAAGGAACCCAGAGTATGGTGCTGTGGGGTCCCCACAGTTCTGGAGGAATCCAGGCTAGAAATGTAATGAATGATGTGTGTGGGGTGTGGTTTGTGTGTGTGAAATGCAATAAATGGTGTGTGTGTGTGTGTGTGTGTGTGTGTGTGTGTGTGTGTGTGTGTGTGTGTGTGTGTGTGTTTTGCCGGTAGCTCCATGCTTCTGAATTCACGAAAATTTATCCAACTTGGGTCACCATTTGCAAGATTTCTGTTTAGTTGCTTTGCAAAATTTTTGTTTAGTTGCTTTGTCTTGGGCCATACCTGGTAGTATTCAGGGATTACTCTTGGCTTTGCATTCAGGAATTATTCCTGGTGGGCTGAGGGGACCATATGGGATGCTGGTGAATAAACCTGGGCTGGCCACATGCAAGGTAAATGCCCTACCCTCTATGTTATTGCTCTGGCCCCTAATTTCTTCAATTTATAAATGCATTTTTTTTTTTGGTTTTTGGGTCACACCTGGCAGCGCTCAGGGGTTACTCCTGGCTCTATGCTCAGAAATCGCTCCTGGCAGGCTTGGGGGATCATATGGGATGCCGGAATTCGAACCAATGACTTTCTGCATGAAAGGCAAACGCCTTACCTCCGTGCTATCTCTCCGGCCCCTATAAGTGCATTTCTTAAAGTCACTAAATAGGCTTGTTTATAATCAATAATTGCACTCTATGGATTCAGCAAAAAGTACATTTTATTAATATCATTTCTAAAATATCCCCAAGTAGCCAATACTTGGAATCAAATCAATAAAGCATGTATAAATGTTTTCACATGAAACACAAACACATATGTAAATTTATATATTTAGGTTTGAAAAAAGTGAACTCTTGTTCACTGGGTTCACAGATCAAAAGCAATTCCAGTCAAAATAGAGCCAGTTATTGGAAATGGACACCAATATACATACTGGCTACACTTAGTAAATTTCTTTCTTTTTTTTGTTTTTGTTTTTGTTTTTTTGTTTTTGGGCCATACCCAGTGATGCTCAGGGGTTACTCCTGGCTATTCGCTCAGAAGTTGCTCCTGGCAGGCATAGGGGGCCATATGGGGAACCGGGGGATCGAACCGAGGTCCATCCTAGCTTAGCACAAGGCAAGGCAGGCACCTTACCTCCAGCGCCACCGCCTGGCCCCCTAAATTTCTTTCTTTTGATATATTTTCATTGATTAAAGAATGTAATATTGTGGTTGATTATTACTTGCCTACCTGAAAAGCCACAATAAGATCAATAAGATCAGTAGAATCTCTTGTCAGACAGCAACTACTTGCCGACAATAAGCGCCATTTTCAGCAATCCAGTAACATTCTACTACAGGTTTCCATCTTT
>PVKC010050188.1:0-10577 GCA_004027635.1 Crocidura indochinensis
AAAAATGCATGTTTAAGAGAGAACATGGGCTTAAGAGAAAACCTATTATTTCCATTTTTAATAAACATAAAAAGAAAGCATATGCTAAAATAATCATACTAAAAGTTATTTATGTTAGGGATTAATTAAGACGCTCCAAGGAAACTTCACTTGATTTCACTATTTCTGAAATCCATTTCATTCTATTTCACTTACTTTCAGGTGTGGAATAAAAGCATTGATCCGTGTCCTATGTAACCATACAAATTGTTCTTTTCTCCTAGTTAGGTTTGCTGAACTCTTAAAAAACCTTTGCATCCAACTCCAGGTCAGTAATTGCTTTGAACTTAAAAACTGCTTCCTTTAGAAAATGGAAAGTTTCACAATCATTGTAGGAACAATGCAGAACTTGAAAATAGCTTTTCCAGATATCAGTTCATGTAAGATCACACTGTACTAGGCAAACTGTCAATGATATAGTCACCTATTATATGAAACAAAGCATGTATGAACTTCAGCTTTTGGGTATATTCCCCTTGTAGACCAACCCAGTATTAAACAACAAACCAGAATAAAATAAAGTATAGGGCAGTTTCTTTCTATTTATTTTACTTAAATAAATAATTGGACAATCCTAAATAAAAGCTTCTAGAATAAATTATCAGAAAGATGTACCTTAGATAAGAATTAATAAAATACTTATCATTCCAGATTCTTCCTAAAATTAAATTATTTAACTACCATCAAAGGTGTGTGGCCTTCTTCAGTTTGATTCCCTACATATGGTCTCGTAAGCACTGTTCTGAGTGGTCCCTGAGAATAGACCCAGGTGTAAGAGCTGAGCACTACCAGATCTGGTCCATAAACCAAAGTAACAATGACAAAAACAACAATGGGGACTTCAGGATAAGCTCTTTTCATATAATTCTTCTCTCTTACTAAACTTAAAGAAAGGTCAGCAGACTCTGGGATAATTTCAAAACACTTTTATGTTTTAGGGTACTGTATCCTTTCCGGATAATGCCTTAGTGATGCCTAATAATCAAGCAAAAATCCTAAAGTCTTTTGGAGTGGGAAATTGTTACAGACCCTGACTGACAAATCAAGTTGCTTTTAAAAAATAAAATTATTAGGGCCAGAATTATTGTAGTTTGGCAGAGCATTTGCCTTGCAAATAGATGACAGGGATTTAGTCCCTGACATCCCATATAGTCCCCTGAAATCATCAGGTGTGATCCCTGTTTGACTGCAGAGGCAGGAATAAGCCCTGACCACTTCCTTGTGTGGTTTAAAAACAAACAAAAATTTACCTTTACTATGCTAAATAGTTATGATTTTGGTCACATCCGGCAGTGCTCAGGGGTTACTCCTGGCTCTATGCTCAGAAATCACTCCTGGCCGGCTTGGGGGACTATATGGGACACTGAGATTCAAACCACCATCCATCTGCATGCAAGGCAAATGCCTTACCTCCATGCTAGCTCTCCAGCCCCAGATTTTGGAATTTTATATGTATTCTGTGTCAGATTTTTATTTTAAATTCTCAAAACAGAGTGAAATGTCTATTTTTTGCATTACCCCTATTCTTAATTTGTTTTTTTAATTTTACTGGATCAATTAGTTTATTATTAAATTATTAAGAAAGAGAAGAGAGCCACTAAAGTAAACTTTGTTATATACCCAGAGGTTATGCAGGTGACTCCAGAGTAGAATTCCGAGTTGTTTTGCAAAACTGATAACGAAGGCTTTTTTCCAAATTACCTTGACTTTTGGCGTTCTATGCAGAGAAGAGTATAGTTACTAGGTCAAGGAATAAACATTCAGTCTATAATTACAGTAGTGGCTTCAGAAGGGAAGGAGAAAGAGACTGGTTATGTGTGTAAAAAGAATCAAGTATAAGGTCAAGGATGAAATTAAACTTTTTTATATAATCCTAGAGAATCTCTCAGTTTTGAAAACAAGGACAAATGGTATAGAATTACACAGTTTTTATTATTTTAGTACATTAATGCATGCTTTTGGAAATTTTCTTAATCATTCTTAACCTCAGTTTCCTGTCAAAAATAGGAATAATAGGATATGGAAAGTATTGTGCTGAGACAAAAGAGTATTGAAATGAATCAGAGGAAGGGGATAGACAGAATTTGTGGGATCTAAGAAAAATAAAAGATGGTATGGTATCTTACGGTATCCAGAGATAAGAGAGATGAGGGCCAGGACAAGCAGTTCTTGGTAGGAAACTTGCCACAAAGAGCAGAGAATGCAGAACTAGATGCTGAAAGGTGAGAAAGTAATATGTATGGTACCCCTTCATTAAGAATAGTGCAAACTTGGGGCCTGAAAGATAGCACAGCGGTAGGGCATTTGCCTTGCATGCAATCGATTCGAACAGATCCCAGCATCCCATATGGTCCCCCATGCCTACCAGGAGTGATTTCTGAGCACAGAGCCAGGAGTAACCCCTGAGCACCACCAGGTGTGACCCAAAACCCAAAACAAGAATAGTGCAAATCACAATGTCAAAAAGGAAAGAGAGAGAGATAAAATACCCCAGAGGCAGATGGGGTGTATGGTGGGATAGCGTGGTGACAGTGGCAAGAAATGTGCACTGGTGAAAGGAGGTAATTCTATGACTGAAAATCAATCATGAACAATTTTGTAACCATGGTGCTTATATAAAGTCATTATTAAAACAATGGAAATAATAATCTCATAGAGTGGTTATTAGGAATAAATTAAAGAACTCATAGTAATTTACATTGTATCCATCACATAGTAAACCGAAAATAAAGATTAAAACTTATCATCATTATCTTAGCTGTAGACTCACGTTCCTTGTTTCTCTTGAGCTCAAAACAGAAACAGGAGAGAACTCTACTTACCAAGCACAAAAAAAAAAAAAACACTATTTATTACCAGCTTTGATTTCAACTTAAAAGTCAAAGAACTGTTGTTGTAAAGAGATTCCAAATGAAGAGTTTGGTCATTTGTAGAAAATCCAAACATACTGCATGCTTTTGAAGTTTTTTCCACCAGGGTAATTGGCAGGAATTGATAGCAGAGTAGATTCTCATCAGGACAGTGTGCCCACAGGAGACCCTCCAGCAGGGTTAGAAGACATTAGGCCATGATATCAGAGTTGTGCATGGCTGAATCACAGAATCAGGACCAGCAGAGTAAATGATCTGCAGAAAAACTAATGCCAGAGTAAATGAAAGAACACCAGTTTTTCTGAAGCATAAATGATCATGTGCTATTGGAAAGCTGGTTCCCTCAGCGTCTGACATCAGTGCCAAAGTCAATTTCTTCCATAATCATATGCTAGCTCTATTAATTTGCAGATTCCAGAGTAAGATAATATGAACAAAGACTAGATGCTGTGCAAATGACCTCTTATCTATTACTAGAAATTATATGTATGGTAGTTTGCCATAACTAAAATGTCAATCTTGTAATTCGTGTCACCAGTTCTTGAGCAGTTTTCTTTTTTTCTTTTATTTATTTGAACTGTCTTTGGTACTTATCCAAGAGCACTTGGACAGAATCAACTTACTACCTCTCAACTCCAACTCTGCTCATGTTTAGTCTGTTAAAAAGGAATTTTAAGCAATGAGATAGGGACAGTGGAACCTACCTTACCATAACACAACTTTCCATTAACTGGGTAATCAATGTACATGTTTTCAGTCTGACAAAAGAGAAATGTATTTTGGGCTTCCAAGGAGCATGCTGTGCCAGTGGCAATTATTTATTTGAATTCTGCTTGTTACACATAAACCATAGAAATGGGCTTGCCTAGATGTGCCTACTCTTCTTTATACATTATCTTTTTTTTTTTTATCAAAAAAGGATTTAAAATGATTAACTCAAACACAAAAATAATCTTGATGGTGAGACATTGTAGTTTCACTTGCCATGAGAATATCCTGATTTGTGATTAACACACTAGCCCCCAAATGGAATTTTGAGCATTTGCAATTGTACAAGTACATCTATTTATAAAAGAATGGTGAACTCAAGTAAAGTTGTATTGTAAAAGTTGTTCTCAATAATTGGTTGCATCAGTATATTTATAGTGGAGAGCTTTTGTTTTCTCTTATCTTCACACAGAATATATACTTTTACAGATATGAAGTAAATGATGACTTGTAGAAATAAAAGCTACTGAAAATTACTAGAGATCATGTTTTTCAACCCTCTATGTGTTCAATCATCTGATGCTTATCCAGGATCTATTTTTCATGAAAGGATTTATCTCATATGTTTGACATTATTCCATTCAAAGAGTTGGGCTTTAGTCTAAAATCTTGGGAGTATTTTTTCTTTATAATAGTATTTGTCCATAATGTCTAATTTTTAAACCATTACTAATATATTGAAATATGAGAAGTCATCAATTAGGAATTGAATGGTCTCTCAATATTAATATTCTTTGGCCACAGAAAACTGCCAGTTCTAGATCAACAACAATCTATCTAATGTAAATTCAAAAGAACCCCAGATAATGAGACTCTTGTCTTTCTCTTGGTCTACTAAATTTATTCTCTTCTCATTTTCCTCTTTTGCATCACCAAATCTTGACCATTGCTAAATGTTTCCCTTATAAAATATTAAAAACTCTGGACCAATCTCATTCCTTATGTGAACCCAACAAGAGTCCTGAACATATATAAATGATAGAACAATCCCTACAGAATAAATATAGGAGGAAACAAAATGCTCTCAAGTTCCACAAGACTTCAAGTGGACAGTACATTTTTTGGTGAGGTGAGGTCACATCCTATGGTACCCAAGACTTTCTCCTCAATCTGTACTGAGGAAATGCTCCTTGCGGGACTCCAAGAACCATAAGGGTGCTGTGGAGTGAACCCAAGTACCCTACCCACTGTACTTCCTATCCTGAGAGCACCATTTTGATACAGCTGCACAGTTTTAAAGTGAAAAAAAAAAGGGGGTAAATTACTGTTTTGTCTTGTTTTGTTGTGGTTATACCCAGTTATAATGAGATATATTGCTGGGTAGAGGTAAGGGAGTACTAGTCCTGTTCTGTGCAAAGGAGGAGAACTGGAATTGGCTATAAGTGCCTTAATTTCTATTCTATCTTCTGGCCTTCAAAGAATTACTTTAATTAAGAAGTAAAACATGGGTCAGAGAGATAACATGAAGGTAAGGAATTTGCCTTGCATGCAGAAGGATGATGGTTGGAGTCCTGGCATCCCATATGGTCCCCAGGGCCTGCCAGGAGTAACCCCTGAGCGCTGCCAGGTGTGACCCTCCCAAGAAAAACAAACAAATAAAAAGAAGTAAAACACACAATTTTATTTCTAGTAAACCATTTGTTAATAACCTTCATGAATTACATTAGAAGGACGTTTCCTTTATACTCCGAATTATTGATACTAATTGGTTCTCAACATTAAGTTTCAAAATGAGTACCTGCATGGAAACATATTTTGGACTAAATTAGTGGAAACTTGAATTCCCCAAAGGAAGGACAAACATGAGAATTCTCTGAGGAATGGAATCCAGCTGGGAATTTAGTTCATGTAGATTTGAGATCCTTTGATGTAATTACACATTTATGCAGGTTTCTTTTATCCCTACAGGGAAAAGAAGATAAAAAACTAAAACACTATAAAGTTCTCTATACAAAATAGTTTTAGATTTAGTTTTTGATAACTCCAACTTCTTTTATATAGAAGACAAGATACATATAAAATTGTCATTTTGATAAAGTTCTCAGAAAAAAATGGAATTTTAGAATTTGAGGAGAGTAGCATCCCTTTACCCAATACAAACCAATATCAACTAATTACATACTCTGGTTAAAGAAGAATTCTTCACAGTGATAATTCTGTTGTTGTTTTTGTTATGCTTTTTTTTTTTTATTTTGAAGGGGTTCACTCAGGGCTTACGCCTTGTGGGTGCTCAGAGATCAGTACTGGTGAGGACAGGGACCATATGCAATGCCAGGGATCAAACACATTCAAGTCAAGCTCCTCTTCTCTTTGATCACATTGACTAGGCTTTATACTATAAGGAAAGCCTGCTTTCTTTTTTTGAATCACAGTAAACCTCGATTTGGTATCCTGGGATATTGTTTAGAGGGTTAGGCACATAAGTTTCATCTGCATGAACACCTGGTTTGATTCCAAGCATTGAAATAACAGAAAGCAAAATCCTGGTTTTAAGATTCCTAAAAATTTGAGAGCAGAGGTTTTAAAACAAGTTCAAGAGGAAAGCTCTTTTGGTACCATCTTTGCCATTTTCATCTTATTTCCAACCTCTCACTGGCTACTAAGTAGATTTTTTGTGTGTGTGTTCGCAAATTATATTTATGTCCTTATTGTATCTTTTTTTTTTTCTTTTTGGTTTTTGGGTCACACCCGACAGTGCTCAGGGGTTACTCCTGGCTCCAAGCTCAGAAATTGCTCCTGGCAGGCACGGGGGACCATATGGGGCACCGGGATTCAAACCGATGACCTTTTGCATGAAAGGCGAACGCCTTATCTCCATGCTATCTCCCGGGCCCCTCCTTATTATATCTTATCGTTATAGCTCATAGGCAGCAGAGTCACACTTTCCCTATTAATTGATGAAAAATTTGAGGTTCAAATTGTTGTATCATAAAAAGAGTGATAGAACTGGAAATCAAGTCAATGATCTGGGCCAGAGAGAGAGGTAGTACAACAGGTAAGGTGATTTACTTGAAGCTGACCCAGGTTTGTTCCCCCAGAACCACATATGATCCCCTGAGCACATCAGAAGTAATTTCTAACTACTGTTAAATTTGCCCCCAAAACCAACACTGGGGTTTCTCTTCAACTTACTTTCACATATGCTCTCCATTTTCTAAATTTTGTGTCTGAACGTCTTTATTGCTCAGTATTTTCATTCCTGAAAAACTTATTTTTCTTCTGCTTTTTTGGGCCACACCCGGTGATGCTCAGGGGTTGCTCCTGGCCATGTGCTCAGAAATCGCTCCTGGCTTGGGGGACCAAATGGGATGCCAGGGAATTGAACCAAGGTCCGTCCTAGATTAGCGCGTGCAAGGCAAACACCCTATCGCTTGCATCACCGCTCTGGCCCCCATTCCTGAAAAATATTGAAGAACTTAGAAACTATGGGAGAACACAGAGAGTCACAGTCACTGCTCCTGTGTCAACTGTGCCCATTCTGGTTGTTGTGCAGGCCGAGAGCTGCCCTTTATAGTCGTGGTGCCCCCATATGTGCTGCCGTGAGTTAACTAGCTAGATAGTTACTGACAGCAGACAATTGACCGCGGTGGTAATAGAGTTTAACTTGCAGTACCAAATAAGGGTCACATCCACCAAACACATTGCCCATACGCACCTGACAGTGTTCCTTCAGAGATCATAACTCTGTTATGGAACTGAGGAAACAAAATAGCAGAGCTATTGGGACCATATTCAATGCATGTGGGTGAACCAAGGTTTGAACTGCAGCATCATACTTCCAGGCAAGCACTTTTAGTCACTGAGACAAGTCAGAACTTCTAAATTATTTCATTCTACCCTGAAGATGCTCAGAAAGTTCATAGACCACTACCAATGATTCTCTGCCATCCAGATGGAGGTTTAGGTCAAGGAATCAATGAATCAATGTTGTTTGGGGCCTGAAGTGCCAGTAATACCAGGGCCACATAGGCAGTGCTGGGGGTCTCCAGGGCAACGTCCGAAGAAAGCTACACTCACAACCTCATTACTGCCCCCCAATCACTTAAATATTAATTTCTGTCAAGGAAACAATTTTCACCCAGAGGAAAAATCCTGCCCAGTTTCATAGAATTTCTGCAGCACTTTCACAAGAAAAGCTGGATTTTTATAAACTTTACATGAATAGGTGGTCAATTTCTTCTCTATATATCCATAGGTATTTAGAAAATGACGTAGTTTTTTCCAAGCATAAATTTCTATACAGGAAATTTCACAGAAACAAATTTTCCTTTATTTTTATACTTTGAGACTAGAAATGTTAGCATTTCTTTTCTTTTCTAAAAGACCCAACTGCAAACAAAACAAACAAAACAACAGAGCATTGCCTAAGCAAAAGCAGAGCTGTGAACAGTTATATACTGCATGGTTTAACAGTCTATTTCCTCCTTTGAATTTGAATAACATTATCATTTTAAACACCTTGGTGATGGGTTTGTGTTGAAATTTTCACCTTTTCTACAGGATTTTCCATTTTCATAAGCACAACATTGTGTTTTGCAAAGGTGAGAGCACTCTATATTTTGTTCCTCAAATGTAAAAACTGATAAAGTACATTTTATATTTCTAGCTACCATAAATAATAAAGCTACTAATAAATATATTAGTCATTATAAACAATTACTAGTCACCATAAATAAATTTAAATTAGTATTTTAATTATATTGCATATTAGCCTCTACAGATTAAAACAGCTACATTAAAAAATACAGGAGTTTTTAAAAGGTTAAAAGAAAGTGAGACCATAGCTTCTTAACAGCTTAATTTGCAAATAAAAGAGTAATTATAATTCACCTCTTAAAGAAATAGATGTGTGAAATGTTTTCCTTCATGAATATAGCACCATCATCTGGAGTACAATAGTATGTGCAATGAAAGAATATAATAACAAGGCTTCATTTTTATCTTAGCTGCCAGGAAAAAATGCCTCTTACTGATTATTTTTTAGGTAAAAATAATGTGGAACTAGTATTTAGCTACCTAATTTTTAATATCTCTATTCCCCCATCACCAAAATGATTCATGTCATTTTTGGGGGGTTTGGTTTGTTTTGGGGGACCACAACCAGCAGTGCTCAGGGATTACTCCTGTTTCTGCGCTCAGAAATTACTCCTGTCTTGGGGGACCATATGGGATGTTAGGGATCGATAGAACTTAGATCCGACCTACATTAGCAACGTGCAAGGCAAACTCCCTATTGCTGTGCTATCACTCCAGCCTTAGTCATTTTTTCTGATTGAAACAAAATTTATTTATTTGCTTCTTCGTCAGTCTTTGACTTTTGTTTGGAACTTGCATATGGTAAGCCACAATATGATCAGGACTGTTCTAGATACATTACTAAAAAGGTTGCCTTCCAGTGGTGTTTAGTGAGCCACTAGGTGGCATAGTTTAACAGAACCCAAAGCAAAAGGAAGGGAGGAAATAAAACAGAGCATAAATCAGTGACTTGGAATCCAAAAAACAATGAAAAAATTAACAAGAACTGATTCTTTTAAAACTTTTTAAAAAAAAAACTTTTAAAAAGAACTGATTCTTTTAAAACTTTTTTAAAAAAAAACTTTTAAAAGAATTGATTCTTTTAAAACTTAAAAAAAAACTTTTAAAAGAACTGATTCTTTTAAAATAAGAAAGAATGACCCATAAGACTCAACAAAAAAATAAATAAATAGTGAGAACCCTAATAAACTGTATAGAAATGAAAGGGAGGCTGTCACTGTAAGATGTACTGAGAGAAAAAAATCAGGGAGTCTCCAAATCCACTAGAAGAAGGGCCAATTAGACCTGAAGATATTTGCCCATACCATCAGTCATGAGGTCTGATTTCTGGGAAAACAGGATGTGGTTCTATACCATAAGTCAAATGAACTGCGATGAAAACTCACCCAATCTGTAGGGGAGATGAAAACTTTTCAAACTGACTAATAACACTTCAGTACATACCTCTTTCCACCCTATGTAAACTATATACTCCAATTGCAGTCATGCAGGCTAGCATGACTCTGATAACCCCTGAGGACTGCCTGACGGTGCCCAGAGCACTCCCTAATAAAGATTCAAGTTGGTCAAATCTGTTTCTACCTTTGACTCTTCTATTTCTCCACCTTTCAGCCACCTTTCAGTTACAACATCCTTCAGAAATTCAAAGGATTATGAGAAATAATGGAAATTTTTTATGCCACCAAACAAGAGAACTCAGGAAAAAAAGGAGTCAATTCTTGGACTCCTATGATCTCCCAAGGCTGAAATAAAATAGGAACGCCTGAATCAAAATGATAACCAAAATTCTACCCAAAACCAAAAGCTGAGACCCAGATGAACTGATTCACTAGTGAATCATTTCAAACCTTTAATGAAGACCTATTGCCTTTCAGACTCTTCCAGGATTTGAAAAAAATAGAAATAATCCAAGCCCCAGAGAGATAGCACAGTGGCATTTGCCTTGCAAGCAGCCGATCCAGGACATAAGGAGGTTGGTTCCAATCCCGGCGTCCCATATGGTCCCCTCTGCCTGCCAGGAGCTATTTCTGAGCAGTTATCAGGAGTAACCCCTGAGCACTGCTGGGTGTGGCCCCAAAAACACAAAAAACAAATGCAAATAAAAAGAAGAAACATTCCAAGTTTCTTCTTAGTTTTTTACTCTTTTCTTTTTCTTTTTGATTTTGTTTATTTGTTTGTTTGTTTTTGGGCCACACCTGATCCTGCTCAGAGTTACTCCTGGCTCTGTGCTCAGAAATTACTCCTGTCAGGCTTGGTGGTCCATATGGGATGCCAGGGAATGAACCCAAGTCTGTCCTAGGTCAGTCACATGCAAAGCAAGCACTGTGTTATGACTCTAGCCCCTCAAAGTTTCAGCAAACATAC
>PVKC010050189.1:0-10612 GCA_004027635.1 Crocidura indochinensis
CCACTCTATTACGGTACTCTTCCCCAAACAAAACCACAAAACTTGAACTATCTAATCCTGCCTCCCAATCAGAGGGAGAAGCAATGGAGACACCAAGCCCAATCAGATATAAGATCACCAAGTAATAAACCAGAAACAGAGGGAGTCACTCAATCTAGAAGACCCTGGGGAGAGGGTGGAGGATATGGGAGACAGAATGTGAATGGAGGTGGAGGGAGGACACCTTGGTGATGGGAATTCCCCTGATTCAATGTTTATTTGTAAATGGAATATTACTGTGAATATCATGTAAGCCACTATGATTAAAATTTAAAAAAAGTTTAAAAAAAGAAACAATCTTTATATATAATCTACACAATACCACTCTGCCATGAAAAATAGAAGAAATTATGCCCTTTGAAATACCGTGGATGGTATTTGAGTGAAAGATGCATAAAATATATAAAGAAGTAATAGATAAATAAATAAGGCAAATGAAATGGCAAGAAACAGCACAACTAATTCTAAGTCTCCATGAAAACTATGGAGATTACAAGAGTAAAGGGGGAGTGAGTAGGGGAAAAAGAAAGCACCAGAACTTTGAAAGTCATGGAGTGAGGGACAGAGCTATAGTACAGTAGGTAAGACTCCGGTCTTGCATTTAGCTGACCCCAGCATCCCATTGATAAAGGACTAATAGCAAGATTCAAAACACTCATAAAACTCAAAAACAGGGGCCCGGGAGATAGCATGGAGGTAAAGAGTTTGCCTTTCATGCAAAAGGTCATCGGTTCGAATCCCGGTGCCCCGTATGGTCCCCCGTGCCTGCCAAGGAGCAATTTCTGAGCATGGAGCCAGGAGTAACCTCTGAGCACTGCCGGGTGTGACCCGAAAACCAAAAAAAAACAACAACAACAACAACAACAACAACAAAAAAACTCAAAAAACAACCAAAAAGTTCAGCAACCCTATTCAGATTGGGGAGGAGTGATACATGACACTTTTCACAACAGTGAGAATGGCATATAGCAAAAAGTCTCAAAATAGAAAATGCTATCAAGGATGTGGTAAGAGGGACAGAGCAGTACAGCAGCTTTGCACGCGGCTGACTTCAATTCAATACCTGTCATTCCATATGGTCCTGAGCCCTCCAGGTGTGATTCCTGAGTGCAGAGTCAGAAATAAGCCTGAGCACAGTCAGGCGTCCTCCCACAACCATACCCACATTGAACGATGTGGTGAGGAAGGAAACCTCATTCACTGTTGGTAGGAATGTCTTTTGATTCAACATATATGGAAAGAAATATGGAGATTCCTTTAAAATTAAGACTGGAATTCCCATAAAACCCAGCTATACCACTTTTTGGCATCTACCTCCGAAACACAAAATTATTCTTTTGAAAGGAACTATGTTCACCTACGCTCATTGTAGAGTTTAGTACAATAGCCAAGCTATGTAAACAAACCAAATGTCAAACTACGAATGACTGGATCTGAGTACAGATATGTGGTAAATTTGTGGTTTGTATGGATATGTAGATATGAAATATATAGAGAAATATTAATACATCTGATGGAATACTACACAGCTGTAATAAAAGATTAAACCATGCAATTTGTTGCCACGTGGACGGAACTAGACTATATGTAAAATGAAATAAGTCAGAAAGAAATAGACACATGCAAAATTATCTCTCATATGTGGGATATAAATAAAGATTGGGACCCTGAGATGCACCTTGCATGACCCTGGTGGTTCCCAACCCAATTAGACTTGAAAAACATTATACTGCAGGGCCAAAAATCTCAACAGTCTGATCACATATTACCAGGAATGGCCCCTGGATACCTTGAACACTGTTTTGGAGCATCCCACAAAAGTCCAAGCTTAAAGCCATTTTTAACAATTTTCAACTCTATATCAGAGTTAATCATGGCTTTCTGCAAAGAATCATCCTCTGTTTCAAGCAAGGCTTAATGACACAGCCCTTTTAATAATGCTTGTATATTTTTACAATTTTGTGATTGAGATAACATAGTTCTGACACGATTAATGTTTACACTTTTATGTACAAAGTAACTGCAGTTCTACTACTGGTCTTATGTTACTTCTTGATTTTTTTTGCTGGGGAAAAATATCTAGGAAGCTTTTGGTCCAAGTTTCTAGGAGTACAGACAAAATATATTGCCTAACTGACAAAGATAAGGTACCACCAGACTAAGTGCTGCTGGATTTCAGAGACATCAAAATGTGAAGTAAGTCTTCCTTGAACATACAAATTCAGTAAGTCTATAATATTTAGATCTTTAACACTTTCAGAACCTCAGTTGAGGAATTGGGATGGGTATTTTTGTCTTTCAAAAAATAATAACTAAAGAAAATTGGGTGAACTCTGAAGAGATCTAGGTTGTTTTCTGTTTTACCTCCTTGAAAACATCGAAGCAAGCCCAAGAATGCAACTTTCTGTTGAGAGCACTGGAAACATAGAAAAATTGAGTGGAATATTGACCTTCCAAGCATAGGAACACATCTTGTGATATGCACCATCACATAGTCTTTCCACCTAATTTTAGTAATAGTGTTTGCTCATTTTGCAAGGCCCAGCAACCCTCTCCATATGTCTGAGAAGTGGTGGATGAAGAAATGGATATTTTTATATAGTCTATATTTTTATTTGTTTTTTTGTGTGTGTGTATCACACTAACTCTGCCCAGGACTTACTCCTACTCAGAGAGAGATCCCTCCTAGTGAGGCTCAGAGGACCATATGGGGTTCTGGGTGCTGTAGACTGAACTCGGGTTGGCTACTTGCAAGGAAAGTACCCTGCCTAGTATACTATCCATATACTATTCCATATTATAGTTTATGTGGGCACAGCTAGCAATTCTCAGGAATTACTCTAGGCTCTGCACTCAGAAATTACTCCTGGTGGCAGTTTGGAGAACATATGGTGCCAGAAATTGAACACGGGTTGACTACATGCAAGGTCAGCATACTACCCATTATACCTGCCTTATATTTCCATTATAAAGCAATATAGTTGAAAGCACTAACATTTATTATTTATTCTTTTTAAACGAAGCAATTTTATTTATTTAGGAAATTTTGGGTCATACCCAGCCGTGCACAAGGCTATTCCTTCCTCTTCCTCTGTGTTCAGGACTGACTCTTTGTGGTGCTAAGGGTAACATGTGGTGCTGGGGATTGAAATGGAGTCAGTGAGATGCCAGGAAAAAGCTTTATGCCCCATAATATCCCTCCAGCTCCCTTTTATGATTTTGATCTACAAAGCTACTACACTATCACCACAAACCAAAGTGCTCAAGACTCTTCTCCATTGCCTTTATGGTCTTCTTACTGATATCCTGTTTTTTTTTTTAAATCATCTGTGCATTTTCTCAAGGCATTTACCAAGACCTGAATTTTGAGGTCTCAGTATCAAGCAATAACTACAAAAGGCTCTGAAAGGAATGTTCTAGACCCACAGGCCTTTTTTCTTTCCAGTTGAAATTACATGCAAATGTATGTCATATTACTCAACTACCATACTCCTGACACCACTATTAGCTAATAACGAACTAGTTTCATATATCAGGAGTCAGGCACTCAATATGTCTCAGAGTTAGTTTTGACTATAGGATGAACAGGTTTCTCTAAGGGACATACACACTCCATCTACTGGAAACGACAAATCAGAACCTGATATGGGGAAGAGAGGACATCAGGACACAAAAATGCTGAATGGAAGCTGAGAATGTGCTGCCCCCCCCCAACAGGGGCCTATATGAGAGAGCTTTGCCATAGCACAGCTGATTTAAAGGGCTGTGAATCTCTGTCAGACAAACTCAGAGCACATTTGCTCAGCACACACTTGGTTAATCTTCACCTCAGATGGCAGCTGGGGCAAAGGAGACATGAGGAGCCGCCTGGCCTTTGAAGTGCTATGGAGACCCCTATATTTCAGTCAGAAACCAGCACCCCTTCCTTCAGGTGCCAATTGGAGTTTATTAGCTGTGATTTTTATGATACTAAAAGGAGCTGAAATATTGCAGTGTAACCACAGAAATGTGTAGTGTGGGAGCCAAGAGTCATTACCAGTAGCTGAAAAGTTGACAATGGAGGCTTCCTGAAAGATTCGTGCACCACAGAGTAACACAGAAGCTACTTCTCCTCTTGAAACAAAAAAAGCTTTGCCCTTCTAAATCATGAATTATGGCCTGAGATATTGTGAATTCTCCCTCCCTGGCAGCTCCCTGGTTTCCAAAATACCTTCAAGAGCTCTTCAGGAGAGGGAACTCTCTAAAGAGGCCTTTTCTAAAGGCCACATTTTGTGCCCACTTTGGAAAGAACAAAGTGGGTGTTTCATGAGAAAGAAGTTTTATTGTGTTCCCCATGCCTTGAACAGAATGTCTAATAAGGGAGACAGACCACTTTCTCCAGCCTTGGAGAGTTTGGAGCACACGGACTGAGTTTTTCATCTATTCCCTTCTCTCAATAAGGGCATTCATGCCATAGGTCACATGACAAGGTTGATATTTAGTTATTGTCCCTAAGGACTATTCAAAATGGTCTGGGCACAGCACACAACGATTATGTCATGCTTCCTGTCATATCACTATCCTTGAATGAACTTCCTCAGGAAAGGAGGTATGGTTCTTGAAGTAAAACAGACCCAGATTTGATTCTTGTCTCCACACCATACTGCCTAGAGTATTAAAATGGGTTTTTATATGATACAGGACCAAATCAGTAGTCAAATGCTGTATATGCTGCATAAACCACCCTAAGATTCAAGTTCTTCAAACAAAAATCTTTTATTATCACTGATGCATCTGCCAATTGACTGCAGCTCAGCCTTTCTAGTAGGCCAGCCGAAGGTTGCAAATATCCTAAGATACCAATATACTACAACTGAGTCATTCTGCAGAAACAGTAAGCTAACCAGAATGTCTCGAGTACCAACTCCATGACAGAAGTGAGAATAAATGGAGATCTGTGAAGTTCTAGAAAGCTTGGTCTCAACTGGCCCATTTTACCCCTGCGATTGCCTATTGACCAAAGCAAATCATGTGGATATCCTCAATGGGGTCTTTAGAAGAACTACAGTAGTAAAGCAAAATATATAGATATAAGAAGTGGGTCCAAAAAATAGAAATCAACTCTAAAAATTCACCTATTCTTTTTCAGAACTACCTTGGCTTTTTGCCTCACTAATTTTTTTCACCCAAAATTAAAAATAATTGCTTGAACTTGAAAAATAATATGACAAGGGAATATTAGTTGGGACTGTATTGAAGCTGTCAGTTTAGGTAGAACTAATATTTTTACACCACTAAGTCTTTCCACCTCAGAACATATAATTCCTTCAGGTTCTATTTTTGTCCCTCAATAATAATTGTGCAGTATATTTTAAGAATGTTCAAACACTCATGTATATAAGAATATTTTCATATATTGATTGGGGTGACCTAAGCTCCTTTCTGTTCATAGAATGTTAAGTTCTGGCCACTGAGTTTTTCTGTGGCAATTTGCATCAGCATGTTAACCTCTTAATGCTTAACTGAGCTAAATATACAACCTTTCTAAGAACACAGTTTATGTAAATAAGTTACATGTAGAAGGCATTTACTTAAATAGAAGCACAGTAACTAAATCCAAATAGCATGTGTAATCATTCAGGACTTTCAGTAGCAGGGTCTAGTTTTGTTTCCTTTTAAAAGAGATTTATACCTTATAAGCCTTGATATAGGAATCTGGACTCTTTCAGATAGTGTGGAAAGCTAAGTGGATTTGCAATGAACTGTACTAATGCAGACACAGCCAAAAGTCTGCCACCTTGTCCAAATTTATTTGACTTGGGTTAATTCTTCTCTCATCCACAAATTCCACACAAAATTGAATTATCCATATGCATATTACAGACCTTACCGTGTCATGACAAAATGGTTTTCCAATCCTTTCAAATAGTTGAACAGCTTAAACAATGAGACAGGTTCCAGACAGACTAATGAAACAGATGAGGATGAATGGAGGTCTTGGTGGAAGCGGTAGTGGGGTTTCATGGTTTCACTGCCATCCGGAACCCTGTTTTGTAGTGCATGATCCCCTCCCACTCCAACTCCTCAATACCTTACTCTGTCTGTGTCAGCCCAAATGAAAGTCAGACCAGCAATAATGAGGATGGACAAGTTTTAAGTGATCACATTTGGTCAGTTAGATATAACCTGGCACTACTTACATCTCAATCAACCCTGTCCAAAAATACAGAAAATGCAACGTACAGAGAATGGTAACATTTCAGAAACTCCATTCTGAAAGGAGATAGATAGATAGATGATAGATAGATGATAGATAGATAGATAGATAGATAGATAGATAGATAGATAGATAGATAGATAGATAGATAGCTTCTCAGTTCAGAGCATCCACAATTGAAGGGCTTGAGAGCAGTATATGCCACATTTGATGCAGCACATCAACATTGATCATTGTGAATAAAATGAGGTGACACACATTTGCACTAACAACTTGGGAAGCAAAAATATAAAAATTTGGATTTTTCTCTGGTACCCAGAACCACTATTTGCTTGCGTGTTTGTATGAAGTGAGAGGGGGCAGGAAGGCCAAATAAAAATTGCACCACAACTTAGGGTGCTCATGCCTTTCTTTTTTCCAACTGAAAAACACTGAAGACAAAATTATAAATAGAATGAGTGTAGCGCTGCAGCACATTTTCAACATTTTTAGGTGCCTTCTTAGATCCAAGCAATCTCAACCCTTCCCATGACAACAGAAATTATAATGATATCTACTTCTTGACAAGAAGTGAATTTATAAACTCTGGATTTATTATCTATGTATCATCTCTTAGGAATTCCTCCAAATGAGACAGGCATACCACAATTTGGAGAAATAATTCACTGAGTTGTCTGTCAGGATAATCAGGAACTTTGTAAAAGTCCCACACTTTAAATTCATAACACTTTGGTTCCACTAACTGTTCCTCACACACAGTTATAGTTTGACAAATGAATAGCACATATCTGTCACAAATCACATGTAATTTCTCACTTTTGCATTTTGCTGCTCTTACAGAATTAGTTGAGGGAAAGATCTGAACTAGGCTCTGTAAGTTACACAAAATACAATCCAGAAGCTTCCTACATAGGAAGCTAGCTATAGGCCTATTGTATAATGTAATAGAGGTTGTCTACCCCACCATAACAAATGTTCAGTTGTGGGGACAAGAAGGATCAACATCTAACCCTGTGGTCTGCAAATGGACCAGACACTCATATATAGGCAGTTCTATACTAAACAAAGTCTACTGTGTTTCCAGGTCCCATTGATCATGTCTAGGAGTCACTCTATTCTCTAAGAGAGAGGAAGAGAGCAGAGGGGAAAGTCTTAGACCATCCCTGAAGGAAAACAATATTTTCATATATCTATGTTGGGCTGAAGATATGTTGGACTGAACCATGGGTAGGGTTCTTACTTTGCAGGTGGCTGGCCAGTGTTCAATTCCAAGCATCGATTCTGATCCTCTCCTCTGAGCCCTATCTGGAGTGATTTCTGAGCACAGAGCCATGAGTAATCCCTGAGCACAACCAGTTTTGGCCCAAATACAAGAAGGGAACTATGGAGACAATAAGATGGGGTAACCCCTCAAGTTGTAAAGCTTCTGTCTTGCATAGGTGAGGCCGTAAGTTTGGTCCTTGGCACAACATGAATACCACCAGGTCTGAATGTCCCCAGTACTGCTGAACATGAAAGCAAATTTCTCAGGCTGATAAAGCTGGGTAGAGTGTTTCTGAGACTAACCGGCAAGCCCCACAGCACTGTTGGGAAAACCCTCCAAGATTTGAGATGCAAATGAGAACTTCATTCAAATACAGACATTACAGCATGAAAACAATAATCTAGGGACCAGGAAGATAATACAGAAGGTAAGGTGCTTACTTTACCTGCAGCCAACCCATGTTATCCCAAACACCACATATGGTCCTCTAAGTACCACCAGGAGTGATCTCTGAGCATAGAGTCAGGAATGGCCCCAAAACAAAAACAAAACAGAAGAGAATCTAGATGCTTTAAGCAGCCCGATAAAGAAATTCTCTCTTTTGCATCCCAATTCACACAGACTGGCTAGGACTTAATCAGTGTTGGGGAATTCTTAGAGGAAGGACACCCCATTTAATGTTTCAGAGTACTGTCCCTTTCTTGGAAGATTTGCCCCAGAATCCTGTCTGTGTGGTTCACTGGCACATGGCCAGCACAAAGAATGGAGGTCAGTCAATACTCATCAACTGGCTCTTGCTTCTTTCTAAAGCAGCGTGTGCTATTCACAGGCAGCCAGAAGCACTCTTGCTGTTAAGATTTAATGGTTTGATAATTTTCTTGTAGTTACTTCTTCAGAATGTTTATCTCTTAGTGATACATACTGAAACATTTATTACTTCTAGATGAAGTGGTATTGTATCTTGGGTTGCTTCAAAATGATTCAGATAGAAGCCAGAGCAATAATGCAGCGGAGAAGGCACTTTGCCTTGCAAGCCGCTGATTCGGATTCTATCCAGGGCATCCTAGAAGGTCCTCTGAAGATCATCATGAGTGAAACCCTGAGCATGAGACAGGAGATATCGCTGAATGCTGCATCAAAAAATTCAGATGGGACCTAACTGGGGATACAAACGAAAAAAAAAGACTGACCAAGAATTAAAAATTGTTGAAAGGACTGGAGCTATAGTACAATGAATAGGGTGCTTGTCTTGCAAGCAGCTGTCCAGACTTTGATCCCCAGCATTTCATATTGTCCCCTAAGCACCACCAGGAGAAGTTCCTGAAAGCAGACCCTGAACATTGGCAAATGTGCTCCCATCACAAAAGAAAATTGTGGAAGCTTGGTCATGGGGATGGCAGAGTTAACTATTAATATTTCTTCACTCATACATGCTTAAAATAAAGAATCATAAAGTACTTTATTTATCCATTCCTTGAACATGTGTTGTGGACTTAATATGCAGAGAATGCTAGAGGTTCAGAAGTGTGATTATGATTGACAAGTCTTCTTCAGATGAATGCGTCATTTAATAAAGCAATTGCAGCTCAGGATCAGTGCAAAGCTAAACTCTGGATGCCGTGACAGAAAATAAGTGAAACTGGTGGATATTAATTTTAGTTTTTTCTTCTAATCTTTTGTTTGTTTTTGTTTTGGAGTCACACCCGGCAGCGCTCAGGGGTTACTCCTGGCTCTATGCTCAGGAATCGCTCCTGGCAGGCTGGGATGCTGGGATTCGAACCACCGACCTTCTGCATGCGAGGCAAACACCTTACCTCCATGCTATCTCTCTGGACCCTTTTCTTCTAATTTTTATTGCAACACGGTGATTTACCAAGTTGTTCATAATGGTCATTTCAGGCATTCAATGTTCAAACACCAATCCCACCACCAGTGTGACCACTTCGCTGGTGTCCCCAATTTCCCATCCACCACCAGAGCCTGCCTGCATGCAGGTCCAGACAAATACACACAAATACATGATGAGCTTTCAGCACTTATTCTGTTTCTTCCATCAGTTCCTGTCGCATCTTCCAACTTCTCTGGACCTTCAATTATGCTGGTAATCATGGTGCTTAAATAAAGTTTTTTTTATAAATTTTAAAAAAGACCTAAATCCAGAGAAGTTGGTGGATATTAATTTTGATGAAATAGTTGGGAAAATTCTCCCAGGAAGTGATGCCATTGAACCTAATCCCAGAAAGATGGGAGGATGGAGCTTAAAAAAAATAAGGTCAAGATAAGAACTTTCAGGTCAACGAACAGAAATGGCAAGAACCCTAATTTAGAAAAGGTCCTGATCATAACAGGAACCAAGTGAAGTAGGAATGAATATCATGAGTCTTCTACACTAGTCAATAGAGGCCAGATTGTATAGGACTTTGTTGTGGTCAGAAATGTGGTATTATTCTAATTTCCAGAAAATTATGCCTCATCTTCTGTTCAAACTCCATCCCTATTATATGTGACTTTGTGGTTCATTTTGGCAGAACATGTGCAGAGTGGGTGTTTATCATTTCTGGAGTGGAAGCTTGACAAGCAAGTGCAAGCATTGCCATCTTCCCTTTTCCTCTGCTACAGTGAAATGCTTTGTTCTACATAGTGCCTGACCTTCCCAACTCCAGTTGACTAGAAATAGCACCTTCACTGATCTGCGATGGACTTAGCATAAATAAGAAATCATTCCATTATTTTAAGACACTGTACTTGGGGATTTTTGTTCTTAGAATCTAATCTATCTTATCCTGAAAATACTAAATTAGTAATACTTGATTAATTAAAGCTAATCAAGACTCATACTAAGGAAATCTTTTGAGCCTTTATCCATATAAAATAACACTATGAATATCCAAGAGTAGGCTCTATCTTCTAAACTAGGGGTCCTCAAACTTTTTAAACAGGGGCCCAGTTCACTGTCCCTCAGACCATTGGAGGGCCAGACTATAGTAAAAACAAAAATTACGAACAAATTCCCATGCACACTGCATACATCTTATTTTGATATGAAGAAACAAAACAGGAACAAATATAATATGTGGCCCGCGGGCCGTAGTTTGAGGACCACTGCTTTAGAG
>PVKC010050190.1:0-10612 GCA_004027635.1 Crocidura indochinensis
AAAAAAAAAAAAAAAGAAAAATGTGATTCTATCTGGAGCTTTCAAAATTTGTGTCTTAATGCCATAAAATTGATCTGTTGAATCATAAATTGTGTTGAAGAATGCTGGGTTCTCCTTAAAGAGAAATGTTTTCCATTATGTCAAGAACACAGAGAAAGGCCAGAGCACAAGATCTAATTTAGGACGGTCTACCATCTCCGAAAAGAAAGGAATAAGAAAGGGGCAGGAATATACCATTACAATTCACAAATGAATTCACTTGTCCTTACTAGGGAGGGACTAAGAGGGACCAAAAAGGTGACCTCCCACCACATCTAAAGAAACTGTCAACATTGGGCAACTCATGCCTTCAACACAATCTTACTATATAGGTTCTAATCCTTTACATGCAGAAAAATGACTGTGACTTTGCAAATTTCAAGCTGTTGTCAATATTATCATGATAGGTGCAGAAACTGAGACTTGAAGAGATTGAGCAACATGTCCTAACAGTGGTGGACAACCTTTTTCTTTCAACTGAGCCAAATCTCACCAAAACCACGATTGAAATTTATTTTGAGAGCCGTATTTTTAAAACTGAAAATACATAGAATGGTACACTGTCAGGAGGAAAGTCACACAGAAAATCACGACCCCCCCATACCACATGACCCGACTGGAGCTATGTGGAGCCGGCCTCCAGGGCTGCACACAGGGCGCGGACTGACAGAGGATAGGAGCAGAGTCCTGACTCCTGGAGCAGCTGCCCGGCACACAGAAGAGCAGCAGTAAAAAGTGTGAAGAGCCACATGTGGCTCACGAGCCGTGGCTTGTCGATCACTGTCCTAGGAACATGATCAGAAAGGAGCAGAAAGAGGTGCATTTTCAATTGAAACCCAGGCCTTTCAGATGATGAATCCTGAGTTTGTACCTGACTTTTCAGGTCAAATGCTCAACTCTGGATTCTAACTGGAAGTAGAATGTTGCCGGGTCTGTAGCTGACAACCTGATGACTGGTGACAAATTTTGACTGGTAAAAATATTTTTTAAATTAATATCTTTATTTAAGCACCATGATTACAAACATGTTTGAGTTGGGTTTCAGTTATAAAAAAGGATACCCATGTTCACTAGTGCAATATTCCCACCATCAATTCCCCTCATTTCTCTCTTCCCCAATCCCTGTCTTTATTCAAGACAGGCATTCTATTTCTGTCACTCACGACCATTATCATGATAGTTGTTAGTGTAGTTATTTCTCTAACTGAACTCACCAGTGTTTGTGAGTTCAGTTAGAGTTCTCATCTCTCTTGTCTCTGTGTATTATTACAATAATGTCTTTTATTTTACTTAAACCTCATAGATGAGTGAGACTATTCTGTGTCTATGTCTCTCCCTCTGACTTGTTGTGACTCGTTCTTATTCTTTGCGTGTTCCAGTCTCTGGCATGAGATGGTTCCTCATGGTTTTGATTCATCTCCCTGATAATTAGTGTTGTGGAGTGTTTTTTCATGTGCCCTTTTGGCCATTTGTAGTTCTTCTTTGAGGAATTGTCTATTCATTTGTTTTCCCCCATTTTATGGGGTTAGAAATTTTTTGTTAAGATCTGTCATTAACTTGTATATGCTAGATATTAGTCCCTTCCTTATCTGGTGGGTATCAGGTGAAGTTTCTCTCATTCTGTGGGTGACATTTGTATTCTAGTCACTATTTTCTTTGAGTTGCAGAAGTTTCTGAGCTTAATATAGTCCTATCTGTTTTATCTCAGCTTCCATTTGTTTAAATAGTGCTGTTTCCTCCTTGAAGATGCCTTTAGTCTCAATGTCATGGAGTGTTTTGTCTATGTGTTCTTCTATATACCTTTTGGTAGCGAGTCTGATGATATCAGGTCTTTAATCAAGGTCTTTAATCCATTTGGATTTCACTTTTGTGAAGGATATTAGATGGAGGTCTGAGTTTGTTTTTCTGCATGTGGCAGACCAGTTGTCCCAGCAACATTTCTTGAAGAGGCTTTTCTTGCTCCATTTTGTGTTTCTTACCCGTTATCAAAGATTAATTGTATCTCTGGGAGACATTCTCTGAATACTCAAATCTATTCCACTGATCTGAGGGTCTGTCTTTATACTAATACCATGCTGTTTTAATGACTATTATTTTGTAGTACAATTTAAAGTTGGGGAAAGTGATGTCTCCCATTTTCTATTTTCTTAGGATTGCTTTAGCTGTTCGTGGGTGTTTATTGTTCCAAATGAATTTCAGGAATGTTTGATTCACATCTTTGAGGAAATGTCATGGATATCCTTAGAGGAATTGTATTAAATCTGTACAATGTTTTGAGGAATATTGGCATTTTAATGATGTTAATCCTCCCAAATCATGAATAGGGTATGTGTCTCCATTTCCTTGTGCCTTCTTTTATTTATTGAAGCAGAGTTTTGTAATTTTCATTGTGTATATATAGTCCTTCACCTCTTTAGTTAAGTTGACTCCAAGGTATCTGAATTTGTTTGGCACTAAGATGAATGGTATTTTTTAAATGTCCATTTCTTCTTTATTATTATTGGAGTATAAGAAGGCCATTGATTTTTGCATATTAATTTTATAGCCTGCCATTTTGCTATATGAATCTATTGTTTATTGAAGCATTTTGGTAGTCTTTAGGGTTTTCTAAATATAGTATCATGTCATCCACAAACAAGGAGAGCTTGACTTCTTCCTTTCCTATTTAGATGCCCTTGCTATCTTTTCCTTGCCTAATTGTTATGGTGAGTACTTCCTGTTGAATAGTAGTGGTGAGAGGGTACAGTCTTGTTTTGTAAAAGTTCAGAGGAAAGGGGCCCGGGAGATAGCATGGAGGTAAGGCGTTTGCCTTTCATGTAAAAGGTCATCGGTTCGAATCCCGGTGCCCCATATGGTCCCCCGTGCCTGCCAGGAGCAATTTCTGAGCATGGAGCCAGGAGTAACCCCTGAGCACTGCCGGGTGTGACCCAAAAACCACAAAAAAAAAGTTCAGAGGAAAGGTTTTTAGTTTATCCCCATTGAGAATAATATTAGTCATTGGATTGTGGTAGAAGACATTGACTATATTGAGAAAACTTCCTTACATTCCCATCTTATTGAGAGTTTTTATCATGAATGGATTTTGGAACTTATCAAATGCGTTCTCTGCATCTGTTGATATGATCATATGGTCTTTATTTTTTCTTTTGTTGATATGGTGAATTATGTTGATTGATTTACATGTGTAAACCATCTTTGCATACATGGAATAAAACTTACTTGGTCATGGTGTATGACCTCCTTGATGAGGTGTTGGGTCCTATGTGCCTGGATTTTGTTGAGGATCTTTGAATATGTGTTATTCAGGGATATTGGCCTATGGTTTTCTTTTTTACAGCATCTCTGTCTGTTTTTAGTATCAGGGTGATGATTGCTTCATAAAAACTATTTGGGAATGTTTATGTTTCTTAAATTTCCCGAAAGAGCCTGTAAAGGATTGAAGTAATTCCTCTTGAAAGCTTTGAAATAATTCATTAATGAATCCACCTGGGCCTAGGCTTTTGTTTTGGGGAAGACTTTGATTACCATTTTATCTATCTCAATAATAATGTGCCTAATTAGATATGCTAGATCATCCTGATTCAACTGTGGAAGTTAATAAGAGTTCAAGAATTTATCCATTTCTTCTAGGTTCTCATGTTTTCTGGCATAGAGGTTCTCAAAGTAGCCTCTGATTACCCTTTGAATCTCTATATTATCTGTAGTGATCTCACACTTTCAGTTTCTAATCCAGTTTAAGTTTCTCTCTCGCCCTTTCTTTTTGAGTTTTGCTAGTGGTTTATCAATCTTGTATATTTTTACAAAGAACCAAATTTTGCTTTTATTGATCTTTTATATTGTTTTGTGGATTGTTACTTACATTGATTTCTGCTCTGAGTTTTTTTATTTTCTTCTGCCTGCCTTTTGTAATTCATTTTGTTGATCATTTTCTAATTTTATAAGCTGTGCCATTAAACTATGTATGTAGGCCCTTTCTTCCTTTGTGATATGTGCTTGCAAAGATATAAATTTCCCTCTTAATACCACTTTTGCTATGTACCACAAATTCTGATAATTTGTGTCTTAGTCTGCATTTGTTTCCAGGAATCTTTTTATTTGCTCTTCGATTTCCTCTCTGACACACTGGTTATTCAGTAGTGAGCTGTTTAATTTCCAGATATTAAAGTTTTTCTTCTGTGTCCCTTTGTAGTTCACTTTTAATTTCAGTGCATTGTGATATGAGAAGGTAGACTGTACAGTTTCTTTCTTCTTGATTTTATGGAGGTATGTTTTATGGGCCAGCATGTGGTTTATCGGAGAATGACCCATGTGCATTGGAGAAGAATGTATATCTACTTTTAGGAGTATGGAATAGCCTATATTTATCTACTAGTCCACTTTCTTCTATTTCTCTTTTCAGAACTAGTATATTTTTGTTGGGTTTCAGCCTGGTTGACCTATCAAGGGATGACATGGAAGTGTTGACATCTCCCACTACAATTGTTTTGCTATTGATTCTTTCATTTAGATTTGTCATTAATTTTTCAAAATATTTTCCAGATCCCTCATTGGGTGCCTATATGTTTAGCAGTGTGATTTTTCCCAGTTGTAGATATCTCTTGATTATTGCAAAATGTTCATCTTTGTCCCTTATATCCTTTCTAAGTCTAAAGTTTGTGTCATCTGATATTAATATGGCTACTCCAACTTTTTTTTGCAACCTTCTAAGCATAGATAATTTTTTAATTTTCATTTTGACCAAAGTGGATTACAGATCTTTCAAAGTAATTTTTAGATACTGGATGGATCTACAAAATATTATGTTAAATGAAGTAAGCCAGAAGATGAAGGCCACTCTAGCTTATTTAAGGCAGTTGCTTGCTTGGATGGATGTCCTCCAACCTTTGATTTTGAGTCTATGTTTGCTCTGATTATTCAGATGTGTTTCTTATAGGCAACAGAAATTTGGATTTGGCTTTTTGATTCATTTTGCCAATCTGTGTCGCTTAACTCATGCATTTAATCCATTGAGGTTGAGAGATATATTTGTCATTGAATTTAGTATCATCTTTGTATAGAAGTCTGGTGTGTCTGTTGGTCTATATTGTTTTAATGGATTTTTTAAAATTAGACACTTCAGGTGTATTTAAGGCTGGTTTTGAGTCTCTAAAGTTTCAGATCTGTTCTTTATGAAAATATTTATATTTCCTTCAAACCTGGAAGTGACTCTGGCTGCATGCAGTATTCTAAGCATTATGTCCATTGAGTTTTGTCACTGTATCCCACCACTGCTTTCTGTCCTTGAATTTCATTTTTTTTGGTTTTTGGGTCACACCTGGCAGTGTTCAGGGGTTACTCCTGGCTCTCTGCTCAGAAATATCTCCTGGCAGGCACGGGGGACCATATGGGACACCGGGATTCAAATCAACCACCTTAGGTTCTGGATTGGCTGCTTGCAGGGCAAACACCACTGTGCTATCTCTCCGGGTGAGTTTCTTGAGAAAAGTCTTCTGTAAATCTTAAGGATGATGCTCCTTTGAATGTAATTTCCATTTTGATCTTGCTTTCAGTATTCTATCTCTATCTGTGGGATTTGTCATTGTGACTAGGCTGTGTCTTGTGTGTGTGTGTATGTGTGTGTGTGTGTGTGTGTGTGTGTGTTTAGATCCCTTTTAGTTGGTACTCTTGGGCATGCACAATTTGATTATATGAACTCTTTAGCTCTGGGGTTTTGCCTATAATGATTTTCTGGATGTTGAGTCTTCCTGGTGATTTCCTTTCTGCATCTCTGGGACTGCAGTGATTCTTATGTTGTTTCTGTTGAGTTTATCAAAGACTTCTATTTTCATCGGTTTCTAGTCTTTGAGGACTTTATGAACTGTTTGATCATTGTCTGGTCGTTTTTAATGCTCTTTTCCATTCTCTTTTGTTTTTGTAGTTGTTTTGCACCTCATCTTCCACCTCACTGTTTCTATCCTTAGCTGTTTTTACTCTGTTGGAGAGGCTTTCAAGCGAGATTTTCATTTCACCTACCATGGTTTCAATTTGTTATTTCAGTTTGGTGTTTTCTGATTGCTATTCTCATATCCTTTTGATTCTTATTTTTGGTCCATTCAGCTCAATCTATGTGTTCTTTGATTTCTATTAGGATACTCCATAATTCTTTAAACTCCTTATCCCAGTGGCTAAATAGGTGGTTGGCACTTTTCAGTTTATCAGAGCTACCATCTTCATTATCTATGCATGGTTTGGCTTGTGTTGTTTCCCCATTGTCACACTTGTGTGTGTTGTTTTCTGTGTTTTTTGCTAGGGTTCATTGACTAGGACATATGTGCAGCCACAGAGTGAAGCTTAATGGCCAGGCTCCTCTGGCTCCACACACCTTGGGCAATATCATCTCGCCTCTGATCATGTAGCTTCTCCAGACGTTTCTGAGTGTGTTTGGTCTCAAAAACCACAGGTTGTGGTCTGGCCACAGACTCTTGCCATGTTGTTCGGTGGCAATCAGGCACCACCCCTTTTGGGCAGTTCCAGCTCACCTCCAATCACATAGCTCCTGACCAGACGTTTTTGGGTAAAATTGGTCCCAAAAGCCATAGCTGATGGTCAGGCAGCAGCTGCTTGCTATGGCGTTCGGCAGCAATCAGCTGGTAAAAATCTTTAGGAACATTATTAGAGTCCATCTTGTTTCAGTTTGTCCCCAGCCTAGAAGTTCTCCTTTGCTCAAATTATGTTCAGCAGTACATAAGATCTTACAATAATTTTCCATGTGAAATTTTAGAGCTTTAGAGATCAACTCTCATTCACCTACCTCAGATTCCTCCAATCTTCGAGAGTCAGAATTAATTTCTAAAATATGAAATGAATCTTGTCCCTGTCTTGCTCAAAACCTTAAGATGGCATTATAACCTACAAGAGAAATCCCAAGATTCTTTTGTTATTGACCATTTGTTTGGGGGCCATATCTGACAGTGCTCTGTTGTTACTCCTGACTCTGTGCTCAGGTATCACTCATGGTGGTGCTTGGGGGAACCATATGGGATGCTGCATATCAAATCCAGTTTGTCTTGTGCAAGGCAACTTTCCTACCAATTGTGCTATTGCTTTGACCACCCCAAATCCCAAGATTCTTAACTCATGGAATTTGAAATTTCATTCCTGTTTTTCTCTCCAGTCTCCTCGCTCATGCCCATTCCAGAGTAAAAATCAACCATTTAACAGCAGGCATCCTTTGTCTATGAAAAGGGTATAGATTGATAAAAAAAATTTTTAGTAAAAATGTAACAATAGGAAAAGAAATTCCTCTTACAAACTTCAAATGCATCACCATGGCACCACTCTAACCATCCAAAGGAACTCTAATAGGTTCATAATAATAAGCTATTGTTGAGTCTATTTCTTAAATTTTTTGTGACTTGAATCCTCAGTTTCTAGCTGTAATCAAATTTAGAAGCAACCAGAAGCTCCCAGCACAACCCTGGTGTATCTGTCCAACCTATCTAAAGGGGTGTCACATGTTGCAGGATTCTGTGCTGCTTGGAAAGCAAGGAAACTGAAATAATCTTGCTTGAATACAGGAAGATCTCCACCTGAGCATGGTTCAGGTTAATGCCCAGCACCACATCCTCATAGAACTCTCAACCCAGTAGGCCAAGAATCATCAGGAGGTCAAGACTTCTGAATATCCCTTGAGAAACCCATTTTTAAAAATAAAGTACTTGAATGGAATGGAGAGATTGGACAGGGTTTACAGCACTTAACTTGAATGCATCCAATCCCAGATTTAACTCCAAGCACATTTGGTCCTCTGAGCCCTACCAGGAATGATTACTAAGCATAGAATCTGTAGTAAGTCTTTAGCACTGTCAGGTGTGGCCACAAAACCTTCCTCAATAAATGTGCAAGCTTTTAAAAATTAGGAAAGAAGGAACCAATGTGAATATGTATTGGATGTTATCTTGGGAGATATATCCCCCAATCCACCTCCAAGTAGGATTTGCCTAACTTGGTGTGTGATATTCTGATATGTGCTGTTTGCAGACTCCTATATGTAAGCTCATTTAAATGATACTAGAGAGGAAAAGAAAAAAGTTAGATCTAGCCATGACTTTCTTGAGATCAATACCATAATTACATTTTAGACCCTCCAGGTATTAATCTTCTTCTTTCTTTCAAAAAAGCAATTGCATTTTCCTAGCATGGCTCTTAGAAATAATGCTGCTTCTCCGTGGCTCTTTTTAATTTTTTGCCTTGAGGGAGAAGGAAATGCAAGCCTTTTTGTTTTCACCTGCTTCTCTCCTATAGTTCCTTCTTGTTTAAATTTAATGTTTATTGATACTCTACAAAGATGGAAAATAGATAGATAAAGAGAGAGAACTGATGTAGAAAAGTTCCATAATATCAACAATGTGAATGGAAATTTTTTTTCCCATGCCACATAATTTCATTGTTTTAATTCATATATATTACTTCACATTTGTTGGGAAGTAATGCTACAAATATTTACCAAACTTTTGTTATGGATTAGTTTAAGTACCTGACCTGAATTTACTAATTTCAATCTAAGAGAATTTATTAAAATGATAGAAAAGGTACTACCTACATTGTAGGCATCTGAGGCATAGAGAGGATGAAAACTTTGCTTAAATATTCACAAATCTTTTTTTTTTTTTTTTGGTTTTTGGGCCACACCCAGTGACGCTCAGGGGTTACTCCTGGCTATGCGCTCAGAAGTCGCTCCTGGCTTGGGGGACCATATGGGACATCGGGGGATCAAACCGCGGTCTGTCCTAGGCTAGCACAGGCAAGGCAGGCACCTTACCTCCAGCGCCACAGCCTGGCCCCCATATTCACAAATATTAAGGGCCAACCTAAGTTTTGACCACAAACAATCTCATTCAAGTACTGGAACGTTCAATCACTGAACTAAATCTTTACACATTTTATACTGGCTTAGATGTCTGGAATGCTGTAAAAGATTTTTATACCCCTTGCGTCTTTCATTTTCCTCACCAAGAATCCATATCTTAGAACTTGAGAATGCAACTTTAGTTGGAAATAGGATCATTGCAGACAGAATTGGTTAATATGAAGTTATATTGGATTAAGGTGGTCCGTCTATAGGGCTTTATGTTTATGAGATTTGGCGACAAACAACAGAAGGAAATGGTAGTGTGAAAGAGGCAGTAGCTGAAGTGATGTGGCTTTTCAAGGAGAGCCAGTAACTGCCAGAAACCAGTAAGAGGCAGAGAAAATTCTCTCCTAGGGCCTTCAAAAGAAGCAGAATACTGTTGATATCTTGACTTCATGATTTTAACCTCCAGAATATTATAGAATAAATCTGTTTTTTCCCTGTTTTTTTCCTGAACATATGTTACTGCACATCTAGAAACTATAACTTATCCTTGAAATTTTCATAGGCTGACAGGGGAGATAGATGAGGGAATAGTACTGGGGCACAGGTAATGCCTTGCACACATCTGACTTTGTATCCACCTAAGCATTGCATCACATAGCTCCACTGAATATCAATGGATAGTCAAATGTGGCCCTGGAAGCCCCTAATCATGGTGAATGTGGCCTTGGTGGCCCCTAAGCTCCCATGGGGTGGTCCTGGCGGTCCCCAGCAGCCAAAGACTTCAAGCATCACTGCACATTTGAACTTACGTTGAACCACTGGCCAATTTGGCTGGTTATTACTGGGAATGGCTATTAAATTATCCCAAATGATACATTAGAATCCCAAAAATATTAAAATAAAATTATATGAAATATCAACATCATAATACAATAATAAATCCACATTGTAGGTTCATCCTGGTGTATATGTAATTGTTTATAAATATATATCCATCTTACTAATTTTTTACACATTTGTGGGAGTTGGGGTCATACCTGTTTGTGCTTGGGGCATACTCCTGGTTTTGTATTCAGGGGTCACTCCTAGCAGTACTTAGTGGATTATATGTGATGCTGGGGATAGAATCCAAGTTAGCCAGGTACAAAGAGAGTACCTTATTCCTATTCTATCTCTCCAGGCCTATTATATAACATGTAGAATTAAAAACATAGGTTCTGCAAAAAGACTCAGGTTGAATGCTGATTTTCATTGCTGTGCCCTTATCAAGTTGCATAACTTCCCTGTACCTCACTCTCCTCATTTGCAAAAAGGTCCACCATTACCGTTGACATTAATGATTTCATTTTATTCTCAAAGCAAACTTGGAAGGTGGATAGGTGAGGAAATATCATCATCTTCATTTTGCAGACATTATTAGAAGCATATCACTGTCCCTGAAGACTGGTTCTCTCCACCCTCCCCACTCTCTGTGATAGTGGACATCCCCTTGGCTATACCCTATATTTTCGTTTCCATAGCTGTAATGTGATGATGATGGGCAGGTTGCTACTGCTGATGGTTGGTAATGATGATGAAGCCCTCTGATAGGCTGCCATTACCCTTCATTTTAAAATGGAATGTATGGAACCCATGAAAGAAACAGGCCCTAGACTACCACTCTTGTAATTACAGGACTTCTCAGAAAGCAATTTAGAAACTGCTCTGGCAATCATCTTAATATTAGTTATACATAAA
>PVKC010050191.1:0-10612 GCA_004027635.1 Crocidura indochinensis
AAACATGTTTGTAATTGGGTTTCAACCGTAAGATACACACCCCACTTCACCAGTACAACTTTCCTGCTACCATTGTCCCTCTATTTCCTACTTCCCCCTTCCTCCTGCCTATGTTCAAGACAGGCATCATTTCTCTCTCTATTTTTGTTGTCTTAGTTGTTGCACAATTATTTCTCTAACAGCACTTACCACTCTTGTGATAAGATTGCTATCATGGTCCTGTCTTTTCAGCCCTCATCTCTAGTCTCTGGGTTTTATTATTATACTGTTTATTTTTATTTTTCTTAAATACCACATATGAGTGAGACGATTCTGTGCTTATCTCTCTCCCTCTGACTTATTTCACTCAACATAATAGTCTTCAACTCCATGCATGTATAAAAATTTTTTGTGACTATTTTTTCTAATAGCTGCATAGTATTCCATTATATAGACGTATCATAGTTTCTTTAACTACTCATCTGTTGTTGGTCATCAGGCTTGTTTCCAGATTATAGGTATTGAAAATAGCGCTGCTATGAACATTAGAATGTGTTTTTGTGTTCCTAGGTATTATCTCTAGGAGTGCGATAGCTGGATCATATGGGAACTTAACTTCCTATTTTTAAAGGAATTTCCATATTGTTTCCCTAAAAGGCTGGACTATACAGAATTCCCACCAGCAGTGAATGAAAGTGCCTGTCTCCTATTCGTGCCAGCAGTGGTTGTTCTTGTTATTTGTGATGTGTGCCAGACATTGTATTACCAGAACTTCTTGGTACATTTATCTGTAGTTGAGCATTTAGATTGTTATCATATCTTTACTAAGTGCTGAGATGAATATAAGTCTGAATATATCCTCTTAATTTGATGGTTTTTATTTTGTTGATAAATATCAAGAAGTGGTATCACTGGGTCATACTGGAGTTTTATTTCAATTTTTTGAGAGATCTTCATATTTCTGTTCATAGAGGTGGAACCAGATGACATTCCTACAAACAGTGGATAAAGATTCCTTTCTCACCACAACCTTGTGATGACTATTTTTCATCTCTGAAATAAATAACTTGAAATATATGTGTTGTTTTAAGCTCCTAAAGTTTGTGGAAACTTGTAGTTAACAACAGGAAATATGTGCCCCCAAATTTTATCCCCTAGACTAGCACTCAGAGGTTTAATCTTTGAATTCCCAGCCAGCTCATGGTTGTGTGAGTCTCTTGGCTGGTGTGGGTGGGATAGTTGGGATAAGTATTTCATTGGTCACTTAGCACATCTGACAGGAGGGCTAGAAAATATCTACACTGGATTTGTGATATTGTTGACAAGGTGAACAAGAAAAAGGAATGGTACTTAAAACCTGAAGCACTTTTCAGTTCATAAACTGTACTTGGTTTTTGATAAAATTATGATGTACTGTCCACTCTGATTTTTCCCGATTTAATTTAACCTGGGTAGTTGCTCTAAAAGGTTTGTGCTATTCAGATCGTGAAGAATCATGAAAAGAGGTTTTTTAGGCTTCAAAGTATTGCACTGACTGTAAATATTATTTTGTACCCTTCATTTAATGCAAATGTACTTCAAGTTTTATTTTATAAATGAGTTGGAGCATACTTCTCTCCTGCTAGGAGAGGCTAGTTTGTGGAAGGTTTCCAGTAGAAACTGTCCTTAAAAGACTTAACCTTCTAGTGGAGAAACTGAGGCAGATTTAAAAAATATCTTTACTCTATTAAAAGAAAGAACTTGTGGCCATTCCCCAACAAAGATATTAGCAGGAGGCTATGTGGAGTTAGAGAGTCAAAGACAATTGTTATGTTTGGGATATCACAAATCTTTAAGATGGGGCAGATTATTTATTGCAAAGGTTCATTTGTTTTGTAAAGAATTTAGTATTCAGGGCAAGTTTAGTTTGAGCAACAAAACCTCAGTGCAGCCACAGTAGAAACTGGCACTTGCTCCAAAGAGCTAAGCACATTTTAAAAAGAAAGCTGCTTTTTTTTTTTTTTCAGGTTTCATGATAATGATACAAGCTACAAGAACAGCAGATTGTCCTTGGAAAAAAAGATGGGCTATCATGTAAATGGTCAGAGTGTAACAGTGTCCCCAGGATGGAGACTAAAGGAGGGCAACTGCAGAGTGTTTAAAATTGAGTCGCTTTGTTTTCTAAGCTGGAGTAATGAGCCAAGCAAATATCTGTGAGTCATTCTACTTCTGTTTCCAAAACAGACTCACTGACCTGATTTAAGAGGCATTAAAAGGGAGGAAGTTGACATTTGCAAATATATTTAACTTATTTGTCTTGCAGGCAGAGAACATATTGGGACAACTTTCAACTGCATTATGTGTGGTCTAGGAGCTTTGATCTCTTTATTCTTTCTTTATAGTGAAAAAAATCTTTGAAGTATCCTGTAATAATGAATACAGTAGATGCTTGTTGTAATGGGTTACTATGAAATTGATTTGACTCTACCAAGGGTCAACTCTTACCTCCTGATGAAACCCTCAAATTTTGTAAGGGCATCTTGCATTCCAATAACATAAGAGAAAGGCATTAGTCATAATTCCTGTTTTCAGTCCAGTAAGTTATTTTTTTTAACATTTAAATTTCTCTCACAAGTTATTGAAAAGATCGGGTATGTGTGTCAGAATGATTGCAAATGGAGGTGACATGATACCCAGGCATTATCTTGAAGTGATCTTTTCCCATAAAAATCAACTTTTTTGAGTGGTATTGCTGATTTTTACTTGGTGCATTTTGTTTTGTTTTGGGGCCACATATGACAGTACTTAGGGATTACTCCTAGCTCTGCTTTCAGGGTTCGATACTGACAAGGGGTGAGGGGTAGGGCATTGAATCTGGGTGGCCATGTACAATGCAAGCAACCAATATGCTGTACTATCTTAGTCATAACATGGGTATTCTGGTGATAATGAAAACGAAAGCCAAAACTAAAAATAATAATCTCCTGAAATTATCTTAATTGTAGACAAAGATAGGTTGAGTTTGATTTTACATGGACTTTAGAATTCATTACAAATAAATCTTGTATTTGATCAGCTGACTGTTACATTTTGTGTTCTTTAAAGTATTCAGATTTCCCAATCTCGACCAATGAGAAGTGTACTGCCTGCAAGGTCTCATATTTGTTAGACTTTGGGACTCAGAATTAAGAGTTCCTGATGATTGTTTAGTGGGATATGGGGGGTCTGGCCTGGTCCCCATAACACTCTTCAGGGTTAGAACAAGGTGTTATAATGCACATTCATACTTAATTAAATAGAAATAAGTTGATTGTCTTTCTTTTTCCTGCCTCCACCACATTCTGGACTTTTCATGCTCCCAGACTCTTGGTCCTACAGGAACACTAACTCATAAATGCTTATAGGACATGGAGAAGAGAACACACAGGTATCCATGTTTATATCTTTTTTTTCTGAAAAGAGTTTGCCCTCTGTGGGATATAGGTCTGGGTTTTATTAAACCCTTACTCAACTTTTTGTAAAGTCTTTCTCCAAGTGAATGGGTCATGAATATTCACTGGATTTTACTTCTTCTGGGAGAGACTTGTGGTCATAAATACATGAATGAGCCATAAATACTTTACTTTACTTCTTCTGGGAGAGGCTTGGTGCTATGTTGAGAAGGGAGTGAGGATAATGGGTGGCTATAGGTAATAAGTTTCTCTCCTGGGTAGGAAGGTAGTGTTTTCATGACTTAGAGATATGTCTATTTGGTGACCCAGTGAGTACCAAAATTTTAACAAGAGGCCCTGGTCATTAATAAATTCACAACCATTTCCTCTGAGTAGACTGACATTCACTTCAGGGAGATGAGGCTGGGTTTGTAATCTATTCACAGTGCTCCTTTAATGAGAGAAATAGTAGCCTGGGATAAGGGAGACCCCTTTAGAGCATCAATAGCTATTATTCAAATTTCAGATAACCCAGTGTAACAGAAGGGCATGTGATTGAAAGGATGGATGATACAAATCTAAATAAGAGTCAAGTCTGAAAATGCACTCTTTCTTCTAGTACTAACTGTCTAGTTGTGTTTGTTATCTAACCCTGTAATTAGACTGGCATTCAGAAAATATGAAGAAACTTGGTATTCTTTTCATAACTCCCAAATCTTTGCATTGCTGCATGAAACTTTTGGCTTCAGTTTTTCCCTGTTCATTAACCATGCCAAAATTTTTAATCTAACACCACTGTTAAAGAGTGGCAGGCTTCCAGGGAAATATATCAGCCAGGCTTATTAATTTCATGCCAAGTGCTGGAGGCGTGAATGTAGAGAACGCTGTTTGACTTTGGATAATAGGAATCAGGCAGCTTAAAGGCAAGGGATAAAGATCAGGAGCCCTGTGTCTCAGGAGGAGGAGCAGGTGCAGGCTTCAAGCAAGGCCTTCAGGCCCAAAGGGGCAGCCCATGCTTAAAACAATCTGCAGAGCATTTTTTTTTTAATTTGGCGTGTGCCTCTCACAGCTTAACAGACCGCTGCTCCACAAAGAGGGGTAAACAGAGAAAGGGAAATTAAAAAGGGAAGTCCCAAGGTAGACAAAAACAAATTAGGGCAAACAAATTACACAGAGTCAACAAATAAACAAGGGAACATCTGTGAATATATTTCTTGGATTTTCTGATTCTGAATGCAACCTGAGAAATGATAGAGGGAGGTAAGCAATTTAATCTAGAGCAAAGTCTTGTTTTGGAGGGAATGAGCAAGCAGAACGCACAAAAATGAGAGGTCCTGAGGAGGCTGACTCTCAGCAGGGAGCTGATCTAGGAGGTCAGCTGCCCTCAGGGCGGGTCAGAGAAGCTTGAAGTTACCCCTCTCCCCTCCAGCTGACCACCTTGCTTTCCCTTTCTCTCACACACCTTTTCTGGGAAGTTGTTGCTGTGGTTTCTTTTATGTGGTTTTCTTTTGCATCATGGAAGAAAGAGATGCGGAAATAAGTGCGAGAGATGGCAATATCCTCACATCTGCAAAAACCAAACAAAGCTAGCAGTGCCTATGTGTTTATCTTGTCCCTTCCCCTCAGCTCTCCCTTGCCTCCTTTCACATCTGTTTCAGGTGCTACACTTTATTCCTCCAATCATTAGTTGCTTATTGGGTGTTGACCAGGGTTTGGAAACCAGTTGAATTGTGGTAACTGACAGAATATATCTCTTATCCCAACTTTGGTGAAGTGGGCTTAGGGTTTTAAAAAAAGTTCAGCCTAGTACATATTGCTAAGCAAAGGCAGAAGCAACAGTGATGAAAAGAGAGAGAGAGAGAAAAGATGTCTGAATTAATATACAACATTATTGTCCAGGGGTCCTGTCATTGTGGAGCAACTAAAGAAGTAAAGAGATTTATTCAGTTCATTGTTGATTTATGTATTGTATAAGCTCAAATCATATGCAAATAATTTTGGAAACTTCTCTTTTACATTTCTCTAAATTTTGTGAAATGCACAGTTATTTGGATTCTAAGCCAACAATTTATTAATTTATCGTGTTAAGTGTCCTATTTCCCTATCTCCTCTTGTTCCTTCATCAAAAACTATTAGAAATATTTGGTATATGTTTGGTAAAACAAGACAGAAATGATCATATGATTATTTCTCTATTCCTCATGTACATACCTTTGCCTTATTGTTTATTTTAAATTGGACACAGCAGGCAAACTGCATTAGAACAGTTATATTAATTGTGGCCAATTTGCTAACAGACAAGTTGTATCACTACTTTAGAAACAGTCTATTATTACAGATTTCTTAGATGAAGGAGCCCTGGAAATGATAGTAAGTAGAGGGCAAATTCTAACAATATCTCATTAGATTAGTAGACAGGGAATTTTTCCTATTTGAGGGTAGGCATGTTGTGTAACCCCTACTGTGTGCTGTGCAGGCAGATTTGCAAAACAGGCAGAGCCATCTTTATTTCTTTTTGGTGTTTCAAAAAATTGTAAGAATTCAACCACTCTCTCTGAGATACTTTCAATTTCAGACAGAAATTGACTATAAAAATGATCCCTTTCATTTATGATTTCATGTCATCGGATTACACGAAATCTTGCGAGGTCAACATATTCTCATCACTTTGTGATGCTTGGTATTTGGAATCTTCGAGAAACACAGTGAGGAATCATTCCAAATTTGTTTGTGTCATGTTATTAAGATGAGGTACCCAGTTACTTACAAAGTCCGAAGAAAATCTTGTTGTCTGATATAATAAATCAATATCATAAAATATTTATTGGATGTCTATTGGGTGCTTTGTGCTTCATTTGTAACTATTTGATGTGATTTAGTGTTAAGTTCTGCGGCTCTTTCTTGCTTGTTGAATGACTCTCTTCCCAACCCCCAGCTTTAAAAATCTTTACATTTATTTTATAAGCTGAATGTTTCTCTGAAAAGAATTTGTGAAATCTGGGTTTAAGCCAATTCGGGAGAGAAGACATAAAAAAGCTGCAACTTCATAGAACATAATATTACTTCAAAAGCTACTGCGACAGTAAACTTGAAAGGATAAACAGAATATGGTTGATAATATTGCTATGGTTTCACTTACATGTGAAACTCAGTGATGAATTAAACTGCTATATTTTTTGTTCTTTGAATTTTCAGAAAATCATTTCACTGAAATACGTTTTTAAAACATAATAGAAACAGACTTGGTATTAGTATATTTACTATGCTGGATGAAATATAAACAGCACATAGGACATACTTGAAGCTTTCCATATCCCACTAGAAGTTAGAAAGCATATCAGATGATGCATATCCCCACTAGTGGGGTTGGGGGTGTCAACCTTTCTTTGGGATTTCAAATTACTTCAATGATTTTGGCACCAAGTATGTTTAATAACTTTTTTTAAATATTCTTTTTCTGAATACCTTTGTAATTGGAAACTAAAAGTTTTCTTTTTTTATATTTTGTAATTTAAGTTGTTTCATTACTATATTTCTCAGTGTTTAAGTTAGAGCTGAAGGAAATGAGCAACAATTTTGTGTTAATATACAGTCTTACTCTAAAATTCTTGGACATGTGTTACTATAAATATTTAAGGTGTTTATTTATTTTTAATTTTGTTTTTGGTTTTTGGGTCACACCCGGCAGCGCTCAGGGGTTACTCCTGGCTCCATGCTCAGAAATTGCTCCTGGCAGGCACGGGGGACCATATGGGGCACCGGGATTCGAACCGATGACCTTTTGCATGAAAGGCAAACGCCTTACCTCCATGCTATCTCCCGGGCCCTAAGGTGTTTATTAGTTTAATTAACTAAATAATTTAATGAGGACAATTATTTATTAGTTCTTAATTTTGTATTGTTATAGCCTATTAAAAAGTAATCACCGCTCCTGTGTTTGATTAAGATTGAATAGCTATATCAGACTAACTGTCCAGTTAAGAGCAGCAGTAAAACAGATATTTGAGTACAACAAAGGGAAAATAAGGACTGTCAGAACTCACAGATCAATATTCCAAAGAGAAGAAAAATGTATTGGGGGCCAGAGCTGTGGTGCAAGTGGTAGGGCATTTGCCTTGCACATGGCTAACCTAGGATGGATCGAGGTTCTATCCCCCAGTGTCCCATATGGCCCCCTACAGCCAGGGGCGATTTCTGAGTGCATAGCCAAAAGTAACCCCTGATATAACTAGGTGTGGCCTAAAAAAGCAAAAAAAAATGTATTGAATCAAGTCCTTTATCCACTCACAACTTTCCCAGATGGGTTGTTTGTCTACTGAAGGCAGGTTATAGAATATGGAAAGAAAACTTGTGATAAGTGTTCTCATTGGACTGAATATCAAATATTAGCATCCAAGGTTCCTGCAGTCAGAGTTAAGAAAGCAGATCTTAGAGGAAAGGGTACTGTGATATAATGAGTCAGGCATTCAGTCTACAATTTCTTTTTGAGCATTTGTAACTTCATCCTAAGAAGTGCCTGCATGGGTGAGATATTGATAAACTAAGCAAAAACTAGCTAGTTATAAAGACTGAAAAGCTAGGTAGAGAAGTAATATTTCAGTGCTATATCAAACCTGATATACTCCAGGTACTCAATCAAGACTGCTGGAGGGAAAAACAAAATTAGAGTCACCTTCTCTGGATCAGGGGAATGATCTCCCAGTTCTCTACCAGTATTGCAAGGGGAAAATTTTTAAGTTCTGTCTGTGAAATTATATACTAACAGGATTTCTTTGTGTTGAAATAAAAGATCACCAAATTTCAGAGAAAATAAGACCAAATTATACCCCCTCTCCTTCTAATTCATCTCACAGCAAAAGAAAATAATGCCCAAGGAAAACTGACAGAAAAAAGTGGATGGGCGATAGCTCAGAGTCAGAGTACATGCTTTTTTCCACGAACAAATCCTAGGTATGATTCTCAGCAACACATGATCTCCTGAAAACACAATAAGGACCTCAGTAAAATGGATGTGGAGCCTCTCTAAAAGAAATGAAACCGGGGCCGGTGAGGTGGCACTAGAGGTAAGGTGTCTGCCTTGCAAGCGATAGCCAAGGAAGGACCGCTGTTCGATACCCCGGAGTCACATATGGTCCCCCAAGCCAGGGGCAATTTTTGAGCGCTTAGCCAGGAGTAACCCCTGAGCATCAAAAGGGTATGGCCCGAAAAACAAAAAAACAAAACAAAACAAAACAAAAAAGAAATGAAACCGCAAATAATTCAGATATTGGGTTTCTAAGACAAAGATACACTTTAAAATAACTGAGACTTTTTTTTTTTTGTTTTTTTTTGTTTTTGCTTGTTTGTCTGTTTTTTGGGGGGGTCACCCAGTGGTGTTCAGGACTTACTCCTAGCTTTGTGCTCAGGGATCACTCCGGTGAAGTCAGGGGATCATGTGGAATGTTACGGATTACACTCCTTTAAGACACATAAAGTGTCTGCATGCAGTCAAATGCCTTACCCACTGTACTATTTCTCTAGCTCCTTAAAAAGCTACGATTAATGTGCTCAGAACAATAGAAATTTTTATAAGACAACAAGAACCTATAAAAATCATCAACTAGTGCCAGAGCTCTAAGTACCCAATAGATGAAACACACAAGTATGGAAAATGAGCAACGTAAGATATTTAGACATGGTGAAAAGATTGAAATATATGTAATTGGAGCCCAGAGAGCAAAGTGAGAAAGCAAATGAGAACGAATATTTTAAATTTATTTTCTGACAAGTTTTACAAATTCATGGAACAACAAACCTCAGATTATATGTTTTATATAGCATAAATGCAAAGAAAGCCACACCTAAGCATGAAAAAGACAAAACAAAAATATGAAAGAAAATGTAAAAATATAAAAGAAGCTAGAAAGAAAATAAACATACTGGAAACAACAGTATGTTAACATTCAACATTCAGAAGAGCTAATGAAGACAGGAAAAAATAGAATGACATTTGTAAGTTTTTAAAAAAGAAAGTAGCTGACCATCTAGGCTTCTTATGCTATAAAGCACATTCTCCAAAATAAAGACACAATATTTTGAGACAAATAGTGAGAAAATTTATGCCTATTAGATACACACCAAAAGAAATAGTGAAGGGAGTTCTTTAGGAAGAGGAAAAATATTCAAAGGCAAGTATGGAAATTCAGGAAGAAATGAAGAACAAGGGTAAACATGAAAAAGAAACTTGATATTAATTGTGTAAAACAGCATCTCTGCTAATTTAAAATTTAAAATATTTGTAGAATAGCTCTCTATGACATCTATAGTAAGAATGAAGACCACCTCAGTGATTAGATTAATGACATTCCAGAAACTGTAAGCATCTCTCCGAAAGGGCACAATTCTTGTAAAGGACTACTTTAGTAAGGATATCTTATTACTCCTCTAATGCAGCATTATGTTGGAATTCCTAGTCAGTGTTATGAGAAGAAAAAACCTTAATAAAAGATGCTAAGTATGAGAAGAAATACAAGTTTTTGCTTACAAATAATAGGGTTGTGAACACAGAAGTTTCAAAGTCTTAGAAGAGCTAAGGAAAATTATTTGAACTTTTTTTTTTCTTTTTGGTTTTTGGGTCACACCCGGCAGTGCTCAGGGGTTACTCCTGGCTCCATGCTCAGAAATTGCTCCTGGCAGGCACGGGGGACCATATGGGGCACCGGGATTCGAACCGATGACCTTTTGCATGAAAGGCAAACGCCTTACCTCCATGCTATCTCCCGGGCCCCATTATTTGAACTTTTAACAATTGATTTAGCAAATGTAAAAACTTTATAGACCAATTTTGTTGTATACAAATTACAAATAAATTTTTTTCTTTCTTTCTTATTTCTTTCTTTCTTTTTTTTTTTTGGTTTTTGGGTCACACCCGGCAGTGCTCAGGGGTTACTCCTGGCTCCATGCTCAGAAATTGCTTCTGGCAGGCACAGGGGACCATATGGGGCACCAGGATTCGAACCACTGACCTTCTGCATGCAAGGCAAACACCCTCCATGCTGCTATCTCTCTGGCCCCTCTTTTCTTTCTTTCTTTCTTTCTTTCTTTCTTTCTTTCTTTCTTTCTTTCTTTCTTTCTTTCTTTCTTTCTTTCTTTCTTTCTTTCTTTCTTTCTTTCTTTCTTTCTTTCTTTCTTTCTTTCTTTCTTTCTTTCTTTCTTCTTCTTTCTTTCTTTCTTTCTTTCTTTCT
>PVKC010050192.1:0-10626 GCA_004027635.1 Crocidura indochinensis
AGAAGAAGAAAAGAAGAAGAAGAAAAGAAGAAGAAGAAGAAAAGAAGAAGAAGAAGAAGAAGAAGAAGAAAAAGAAGAAGAAGAAGAAGAAAAAGAAGAAGAAGAAGAAGAAATAAGTAAAGTGCCTGTCCCAGAGGCAAGCAGAGGGGAGAAGAAGAAGAAGAGAGGATAAGTAAAGTGCCTGTCCCAGAGGCAAGCAGAGGGGAGGGTGAGAGAGGGTGGCAGGGAAACTAGGAACATTGGTGGTGGAAAAAGTGCATTGGTGAAGGATGGTGTACATTGTATGACTGAAACTCAATCATGAACAATTTTATAACCACGTGCTTAAATAAAGTTATTCTATATAAAAATGATATAGAATAATTAATTCAAGGACTTTAAGATTCTGGGGACAAGGACCATGTTTGTTCAGCATCATGCACCAGTATCTAATACAAGGCAGGGAGCCAGGGCCTATGAGATATTTATTGAATAAATAAATAAATAAATGAACATAATATTCATTTTAAAAAAGCTCAGGTCATTTTAATTTTTCTAATAAAGTTTCATTTACTTTCTTTCATTTTTTTAATGTAGAAAGAGAGTTAATATGTTTCAGAGAGAGCCCAAGATTCTCCAGAGAGTAACGAGGTGAGAGTCACACATCAAAGGCTGAGGTGCAGGCAAACCTCCATTATAAAAAACGTCTTCCTTCTTTGTATAAACAAGTTCTATTGATTCCTAGAGGTCAGTCAAAGTACCTCCTCCGGTGAAGTCATTATGGGCTTTCTCATGGAGAATCTTCAGCAGATTTACAATATGCCAAATTATGGAATTGAAATCATGTCCCTTAGTGCTTGAAGGGCAAGGGTCAAGTTTAAGTGCTATCTGTCTCATGCGCCCAATTCAGCACTATGGGTGGTACTCATTAATTTTTTTAAATTTTACTAAATACGAGCTTTATTGCTTTGCTGGCACCGCAGTCATAATTTATAATGGGTCACTCAGAGCCACTGACAGATACTAGGGATATCCCCACCCCAAAATCCATCTCCACACATGACCCTAGGGCAGCGAACAGGCTGCAGAGGAGGTATGGTTATGGAGTAAATGTCCTATCTGTTTTCCAGAGCCAAGTCTAGCTCTGTGCCGGTGGCACTGGCTGGCAGACCCTACATGGTCAGTTATCAGAAAACAGGCTCTGAAAGCTGCCTCAATCCTCCCTAGCATCTTTGTTTCAGCTTCTGTGTGATGGTTCAAGCCCCCTTATCACCCAAACCAAAAAGATAAACAGGCACCTGTCTGCAGGATTCCAGCCTCCTCTGTCAGGGCCATCTGGGGAGCAAACTGCCCACAAGGAGGAGGAACAGAGCTGTTCCTGCGACCCCACACCACAGACAGAAGCCCTCATCCCTGACACTCTTCTCTCGGGTATAAAGTAGAAGAGAGACCATGGACGCTGTATTAGGTAGATTGATTTTACAGAAGAATTTGAAATAATGGAATTGCTGCCTCCCCTCAAATTTGGCATGTAAAATTCCCATTTAACATTAAAAAAATTCTCGTAAAATTAAGCACAGAGGAGAAGCATCATTTTTTTTTTTTTGGTTTTTCGGGCCACACCCATTTGATGCTCAGGTTACTCCTGGCTAAGAACTCAGAAATTGCCCCTGGCTTGGGGGACCATATGGGACGCCGGGGGATCGAACCAATGTCCTTCCTTGGCTAGCGCTTGCAAGGCAGACACCTTACCTCTAACATCACCTCACCGGCCCCGAGAAGCGTCTTTAACTTGCTAAAAAAAAAAATTCATAAACTCCTTAGTTAAAAATATTTCAATAAATTGGGGCCCGGGAGATAGCATGGAGGTAAGGCGTTTGCCTTTCATGCAAAAGGTCATCGGTTCAAATCCCGGTGCCCCATATGGTCCCCCGTGCCTGCCAGGAGTGATTTCTGAGCATGGAGCCAGGAGTAACCCCTGAGCACTGCCGGGTGTGACCCAAAACCCCCCCAAAAAAAATTTCAATAAATTGGGGCCGGAGGGATAACATGGAGGTAGGGCATTTACCTTGCGTGCAGAAGGATGGTGGTTCGAGTCCTGGCATCCCATATGGTCCCTCGATGAGTGATTTCAGCATGTAGAGCCAGGAGTAACCCTGAGTGCTGCCGGGTGTGACCCCAAAACCAAAATATATACATTTATTTCAATAACGGGGGTCGGGGGCATATATACATATATTTCAATAACAGGAGTATGTACACAGAGCTGTAGTACATTGACCTTGCACACAGTCGATCTATGACCTTGGTTCGATCCCCTGCCGTCTCATATGGTCCCCCAAACCAGGAGCGATTTCTGAGCACATAGCCAGGAGTAACCCCTGAGCATCATTGGGTATGGCCCAAACTCCCCCGCCCCAAATTTCTAAATAAGTGAAGAGACATATCATATTCATGGATAAAGTATTTGACATAGTAAACATGTCCATTATTCCCTAATTGCATAAATACTAACAATGAATATTAATTCCTACCAAAACCTTAGTGAGCTTTTGTTTGTTTGGTTAGTTGGTTGATTAAGAACCACACCTACTTGTGCTCAAAGATTACTCCTGCCTTTGTTCTCAGAAATGACTCCTGGTGAGGTTCAGGGAACCATATGGCACATGGGGATCAAACTTGGATGGGCCAAGTGCAAGGGAAGCATCCTACCTTTTGTATTATCTCAATCTACCATGCAGGAGATAGGATATTCAGAGATTCAGATCTGTTTGAAACACTTAACAAGCCTTAATCTCATTCTGGCTATCTGTTCCCTTTAGTACTTCTCAAAAAGAAAAGGCACATATTTATGAATGGGAAATTGTACTTAGTGTGACAATGTGCCAGGAGTAAGACTTGCCATCCTCGGTTCTGGAAACAGCTGTGGCTGCTACAAGGTAAGGATTTAGGCGAGGAATTAAATGATGTTAAGGTTCAGCAGGGAGATGGAGGCCACATTAGAAGATGGATAATAAACAATCAGGAGTCTAAAAGTATTTCCCATGGAGAAGAAGTATGAGAAAAGCTTCACTGGAAGGCTTTGAGCCATGGTCTAGTCCAGCAACCAGGATAGAACTAAAGTCATGCCTGACAACAAAACCATTCACACACTCTTGACGCAGCAACCTTCATTCATACTTTATTTACTAAGCAACTTCTAGGATCATCACACAGACTTGGCAGCTTAGAGCTCATCATTTAATAGAGAAAACAGAGTAGCAAGAGTACTTAGGGTAGTTCCATAATCTACTGCGGAAACGAAGACCTGAAAAATGAAGTGTGGGAAGGAGAGAGGCAAGATTCATGCTGCAGGGAAAGGCTCACCGAGTCCTGAGATGAGAGAGCCTGGAACTATCAGCACAATCGAGGTTAGTCCCCACAGTAGTCCTCAAACTTTTTAAACAGGGGGCCAGTTCACTGTCCCTCAGAATGTTGGAGGGCCGGACTATAGTAAAAAACAAAAACTATGAACAAATTCCTATGCACACTGCGTATATCTTATTTTGAAGAGAAGAAACAAAATGGGAACAAATACCATATGTGGTTTGCAGGCTGTTGCTGTTCTTTGGGGACCACTGGCAGAGGCTGTGACAATGGTTCATTGTCCCATCAATTTCAGGCATTGGGCATCTGACTGAAGTGCTTAGGCTACACTAGTCAGGACTGAAGTGTCAAGGCAGAAGGAAGCTGTAGACTAGTCAATATGTGGAAACTCCTTATAAGGATCAAGATAAAACCTGGGCTTTAACAGGCCAGAATTCTATATCATTGTTTCCTGAGAGTCATAGCTCCCAATCATCTGCAAAGCCCTAGTGAGATTTTTATCCTCCAGTTCCAGCTCTATTGGATTGACCTTCTCCCCTGCTGGAACTCAGGCTGCCAGAAGGGTCCCCCTTATGGCTGACTCAAGATGTAATCTCAAAGGAGTTGAGAACTCATGGGAGTCCTTCAGGTAACTATTCCAGAAGGAGGAAGAGTACCTCTTCTAGCCAGATCTAAGGTTCAGAAGTCCCAGAATGTCAGCTGAATAAGAATTTTCTTCTCAGTTTTTTTTTCTGGAGACATTCTATACTTGGTTCATGACAGAAGCCAAAATAGTACCTCAAGAGAGTAATAGATAAAGAGCCACCCAACTGTTTGTAAAAACTGAAGCAGGATATCCAAGTGAAATCAGTTCAGGAGGCAGGGTACTTGTTTTGTATGCATCTGACTCCAAGCACCCTAGATAGTTCTCCAAGCACCACCAGGAGTGGTCTCTGAGCACAGAGGCAAGAGTAAACCCTGAGCACTGCCAAATGTGACCCAAAACGAAAATAACTAAAAACTGGTAGATCATATTTTCCACAGATACTTACTGAGTACATACTATTTGCCAGGATCTTCGTGTCAGGTCAAATAAACTAAAGATAAGCAAGTTTTGTTTTTCATTCTCCTAAAACCTACAACCTAAGTCAGAGCTTCTAAAGAATCTGGTGAGAGAATTGTGTTATAATACAGATGTAGGGTACTTGCCTAATATGTAGTTAACCCTGATTCAATCCCCAGCAGTTCCCCTGTGCCCTGCAAGTAGTGATTCTCTGAGCACTAAGCCGGGAGTAATCATAGAGTACAGCTGGGTGTGACCATCCAAAAAAAAAAAAAAAGACTATAACAGACCCAAATAAAAGGAATCTATGAAGTATAATGTAACAGGCTTATTCATTCAGGTAAAGTCCACATTGATAGGATTTAAACCAAATAGAGCTTTGCTTTTTTGTAACCTATCATTTTACATGTAAGTTTACTGTTTAATGTGTCCTCCACAACTTTTACCTTGCTGATCTGACATCCCGAGTATATTACCTTTATTCGTGTAGACCAAATACGTTAACCACAATATCCGCATTCCAACAATAAGAAGAAGGCAAAGGATGGAATGGTAGACAAAAATCTCTCCCTTCCTAGAAGTTACAAATGCTTCCAGTACAAACCCTATTGCTGAAATTAAATTAGCACAAAACCTCTCTTGGACTACTAGGAAATTTAGTGTTTAACTAGACAGAGCTATGCTCAATCACATTTACAATTGTTCCTTAAAAAGTGAGAGTGGGTATGGGGACTAAGAAACACTTTCTAATTAAGCAGGAAATGAGGAGCAAGAAGACACCTCTCCAAGAACAAGAGCAAATAAGAGGTATAAAACTAAATTAGGAAAAGAAAACTCACAAATGCAAAAGACCCACAGGGCAGAGAGAGAGAGAGAGAGAGAGAGAGAGAGAGAGAGAGAGAGAAGAGAGAGAGAGAAGAGAGAGAAGAGAGAGAGAAAGAGAGAGAGAAAGAGAGAGAGAAAAGAGAGGAGGGGCAGTTTCTAAAAATAGTGGAAACAAGGACTTTCAGACAAACTTTTGCAGTATCCAGGCACTTCATTTGAATATCTTTTCGAAATAGGCATCAAGCCACACACCATTAAGGTGGGGACAGGCTAGAGGAATGGCAGCCAGAATCAGATGAGAGCAAATGAGCTCTTCAGGGTCTGATGCTATTAGCTCCAGAACTGTCCATTATTAAAAAAAAAAAAAAAACAAAGAAAGTAAGAAAATAAAACAGCACTGCTCATCAGCAGTGCTAACCCATTGCCTTGCCAACTATCTTAATGGTCACACTCTTGCCAATGATAAAGACATTGTTGATACCAGAAGAACTCTTTGTCTCTTGAATACCAAGGGATTCCTCTAGCATCCTTGACTGGATGTCCAAGACAGGAGAAGCCCTAACTGGAGTTATCCTGGTTGAAAAGAGATAATTTCACATTTGTGGGATTATCCCCCAGCAAACCGAAAGCCTTCCTCTGTAGAACAGGAGCTGGAAAAAGAGCAACTCACTGCAGAGATGGAAGATGACAGATACATCTAAACTCATAGAGGTGTTTATCTCCCCTCACACAGTCCCTAGTGTGTTTCTGGTTTATCTAGTTTTACATACTTTTAAGGTTTTATTAAAACACTGATTTACAAAATTGTTCACAGTAGAGTTGTTGCAACAGGCAGTGTTCAGATACCAAGCCCACCACCTATGCCCCTTCCCTCCACCAAAGTCCCCAGATTTCCTCTCACAGTCCCAGCTTGCTCCTTTGACAAGGACATAACAAATTTATATCATATTATTTTCTCCAATAAAGCTTTAAAAATGATAAATAGAATTAGCAGAAAATAAAGCAATAAAACTCAAAAAAAAATTTTGGGGTCTCACCCGGCAGCGCTCAGGGGCTACTCCTGGCTCTACACTCAGAAATCACCTCTGGTAGGCTCAGGGGATCATATGGGATGCTGCGGTTCGAACCACCATCCTTCTGCATGCAAGGTAAACGCCTTATCACTGTGCTATCTCTTTGGCCCCAAAACTCAATTTTTGATGATTAATTGCTATATATTTTTACCTGTTCTTGCACCATTAATGAGTGCCAAACTCAATACCACGAATTTGGAAGTTCTCTTGTCCTTTTATAAAAAAAAAAAAGTTTTAATTATTTTATTTATTTAAAGAAAATGTAAAGAAAAAATATAAAAATCACATAGTTGACATAGTTAGCCAAATACATTTGTATCCAGATAAGTAAAAGCAAAGTACTAAAGAAAAAATGGGAAAAAATATAAAATGAAAGAGAAGATAAAAATAGAATAAGAGAAAAAAGAAAATAAACAGTAGCAAGCTCATTTGTGCAAATTATTATATCACCAATTGTATTAATGACAATGGCAGAAGGTTTAGTAAGCTCTTGTTATATGTCCAGCCTGTTAAACTTGGGTGTTCCTTTAAGGGTAACAGCATCAAACAAATAAAGTTCAGAAATTCAAACCTATGATATTACAATATCATATTGAGGGGCATATACTCAGTTGTAGGGCATCCTGGAAGAAGGTGGGGTTGAACATGGCGACTGCATTGGTGGACAAGGTTTCAACGTCAGGTTTCCTAGAAGAAGAGAGATATAGAGAAGGTGTCCATACTAGTTCCCCAAAAATCCCTGGTAATATCAGCCCAACACCCTGCGTACCTGAAGTGTGGTCAGACCAGTGTCCTCACAGGAATTGAAGAGGTTCAATGATGAGGTAGACAAAACATGAGAACCTTGAAGAAATGGATAAATTCTTGGACTCTCATAACCTTCCATGGTTGAATAGGCTAATGTAGCATATCTAAACAGCCCCATCACAATAGAGGAAATTAAAATGGGTTCACGAATGAATTCTTTCAAAACTTTCAAAAGGAACTACTACCAATACTTTTCAGGCTCTTTCATAAAATTGAAGAAACAGGAACACTTCCAAATAGTTTTTATGAAGCTAACATCATTTTGATATCAAAACCAGACAGAGATGCTGCCAAAAAAGAAAATTACAGATCAATATCCCCGATGAACATAGATACAAAGATCCTTAACAAAATTCTGAAAATAGAATCCAATGCCTCATCAAGAAGGTCATTCACCATGAATAAGTAGGTTACATCCCAGAAATCCAAGGATGGTTTAACATCCATAAATCAACCAACACAATACACCATAACAACAAAAAATAAATAAAAATCATATTATCATATCAATAGATGTAGAGAAAGCTTTTGATAAGGTTCAATACCCATTCTTGACAAAAAAAAAAAAAACTCTCATCAAGAAACTGTGGTACATATACCATATTTGCTGGCATATAAGACAACTGGTAGTATAAGACGACCCCCTATTTTACAGTTAAAACATAGATTTAGGCCTATATTGGTTGTATCAGACAGAACGTTCCTGTGCTGCAACTGTATGTACCACAATGAGCCAATCACAACAAGCAAAGGTTCAAAGGGTATACTGTAATAGACTTCCTCTCTGACTCTGGCCCATTTGAGCAGGCTTTTGACAGTGTAGATTAGGGTACAGAACATTGTCTAATTTGCACGCATCAAAAGCTTGCTTGGATTGGCAGAGTTAGAGAGGCGGTCTGAGCAGCCTTGCAGTGATTGGTGCAGGATCGAGTTGGAAAATTTGTTTCGTGGCAATATCCAGATGATTTTCGTTTAGGGGCATATCAAGACGTTTTTCGGGATACACTCAGCATATAAAATGACTCCCGATTTTCGTTTGACTTCTTTTCATTTCAAAAGTCGTCTTATACGCCGGCAAATACGGTACACAATGGAATATTATGCAGCCTTCGGGAGAGATAAAGTCATGAAAATTTCCTATACATGGATGTATATATGGAATCTACTATGCTCAGTGAAATAAGTCAGAGGGAAAGAGATAGACACAGAATAGTTTCACTCATCTATAAGTTTTAAGAAAAATTAAGGACATTATTATAATAACGCCAGAGACAATAGAGATGAGAGCCAGAAGGACTGGCTCATAGTATGAAGCTGACCACAAAGCGTGGTGAATGCTATTAGGGAAATAACTACACTACCAACTATTATGACAATGTTAATGAGTGAGAGAAGTAGAATGCCTTCTCAAATACAGGCAGGGGTGGGGGAGGATAGTAGGGACCATTGGTGGTGGGAAGGTTGCACTGATGAAGGGGGGTATTCTGTTTATGACTGAAACCCAATTGCAGTCATGCTTGTAATCATGGTGCTTAAATAAAGATTTTATAAAAAAAGAAAAGAAAAGAGGGGGCCGGGCGGTGGCGCTGGAGATAAGGTGACTGCGCTAACCTAGGACGGACCTCGGTTCGATCCCCTGGTTCACCATATGGTCCCCCATGCCTGCCAGGAGTGACTTCTGAGCGAATAGCCAGGAGTAACCCCTGAGCGTCATCGGGTGTGGCCCAAAAACCAAAAAAAAAAAAAAATTAAGGACATTATTGTAATAATACCCAGAGACAATAGAGATGAGAGCCAGAAGGACTGGCTCACAATGTGAAGCTCACCACAAATAGTGGTGAGTGCAGTTAAGGAAATAACTAAACTAACAACCATCATGACAATGTTCATAAGTGAGAGACGTAGAATTCCTGTCTCGAATACAGGCAGGTGTTGGGAAGGGGGGGGCATTGGTGGTGGGAATGTTGCACTGGTGAAGTGGGGGTGTGTGTTCTGTTTATGACTGAAACCCAAATATAATCATGTTTGTAACTGTGATGCTTAAATAAAGATTTTATTTTAAACCCCCCCCCAAAAAAAGATGAAACAGGACATCAGGGAAATGGAAATTCTGGGTGATGGGGGCAGCAAGTGAGGTTTTGACAGGGTAAAGGCTTGACCATTCTCTTCTTCATTCGAGAAAAGAGTGAATCTCTGGAGCTGACCTGGTTCTAACATGTTGACTCCTATTCTTTAAAGGAGTTCTTTCAACAGTTTTAGCAAAACTGATTTCGAGGTTCTGAATTTCCTAAACTATTTTCTGTCCATGAAACTCTTTATTGTTTCTTCCAATTTAAATGACAATGATAATCTGGTGGATAGAGTGTTCTTGGGAGGTGATTGTTTTATTGAATTTTTGTACTATCTCTGTCAATTTCCTTCTGACTCACAAAGTTTCATTTGATAGATATGCAGCACATCTTACAGGTTTTCCTTTACATGAAGTTCATTCCTTTATCTTGCTGATTTTAATATTCTGCCTCTATCTTTGGATTTTGTAATTTTGAATATAATAGATCTATAATAAGTTCTCCTAATCAGGTCTATATTTGATGGGACTCTTCAGGCCTCTTGGGTCACAGCACCTATGACCTTCAACTCTGGGTAATTCCTCTTGATGATTTCATTAAATATTGTTTTCATTAATTTGCTTTCCTGTTCTTTAGGGAGCCCTATGATTCTCATATTGTTCCTCTTTTACGCATCCTATAGTTTTCTAGTATGCTGTTCATTTCTTTTCAGACTCTTTTCCACATTTCTGTTGTTTCTTAGCAATTTTCTCCTCATCTTGGATCTCCTTGATCTTTTGTTCAGTTGCTGTTATTCTGTTATTCAGAGCTTCCACTGAGTTTTTAAATATACCCTACCGGGGCCTTGGAGATAGCATGGAGGTAAGGCGTTTGCCTTCCATGCAAAAGGTCATCGGTTCGAATCCCGGTGCCCCATATGGTCCTCCGTGCCTGCCAGGAGCAATTTCTGAGCGTGGAGCCAGGAGTAATCCCTGAGCACTGCCGGGTATGACCCAAAAACCAAAATAAAATAAAATAAAAAAAATATATATATATATACACCCTACCATGATGCTTATTTCTGTGATTCTTTCTTTCTTTTTTATTTTTAGAGAATACTTTCTGTTTATTTACCTCAAACTTCATTTGAACAATAAATTCAAATTTAGTAAATTTGGAAGCAGGTGCTCCAGTGGTGAAATATGACAATGATGCATGCAGGCAGCTCTCATGAAAAGTATCTGACACTTTTTCCACTCAGTTGAAGCCTGGTTCTCTTGAGCATGTGTCTCTCTTTGAGTTCCTTTATTTCTGAAATAAACTTGTACTTCACTGTTCTTCTGGAATTCTTGTTTTTTTTTTTTAATTTTTTTTATTTTTAGTTATGAGAACAAAGATACAAGGTAAGGTTACAGTGGAAGGATAGTCACCCATAGGCAGAGGAAAGGCTGAGCGCATGGCTGCTGTTTTTTTTTTTTTTTTAAGG
>PVKC010050193.1:0-10601 GCA_004027635.1 Crocidura indochinensis
AAAAAATAAAAGAATCAAAAAATAAATGAAGGAGGGGCCAGAGAGATAGCATGGAGGTAGGGGTTTGCTTTTTATGCAGAAGGTCATCGGTTCGAATCCCGGCATCGCATATGGTCCCCCGTGCCTGCCAGGAGCAATTTCTGAGCATGGGGCCAGGAATAACCTCTGAGCACTGCTGGGTATGACCCAAAAACCAAAAAAAAAAAAAAAAAAAAAAAGAAGGAGCCACACCTGTCATACACTCAGAGGCTACTCCTTGGCTCTGAACTCAGAGGTCATTGCTGGCAGTATTCAGGGCACCATGTGAGATGCGAGGGACCAAACCCAGGTCAGTCACATGCAAGACCCTACCTTCTGCGCTATCAGTCCAACCCCTTCTGATTTTTTTTTTTAATTTGGGGTATGCTTTGAGGAATTAAGCCCAGAGCCTCACACAAGTAAGGCAAGTGTTCTATCACTGAGCCATACCCCTGGCTTCAGATCTGTATGGGGACTAAGAGGTAGTTGGGCCACACCCATCAGTGACCAGGGGTTATTCCTGGCTCTGTGCTCAGAAATCGCTCCTGGGAGGCTCAGGGAGTCACAGGGAATGCCAGGAATCAAACCTAGACCAGTTCCAGGTCAGCAGCTTGCGTTTGCCCACCACTATGCTGCTGGATCTGTATTTTTTTTGCTTTTTTTTTTGTTTTTTTGTTTTTGGGTCACACCCAGCACCGCTCAGGGGTTACTCCAGGCTATGAGCTCAGAAATCACTCCTGGCAGGCTCGGGGGCTCATATGGGATGCCAGGATTTGAACCACTGTCCTTCTGCATGTAAGGCAAACATCTTACCTCCGTGCTATCTCTCCGGCCCCTGGATCTGTATTTTTTAAAGGACACATGGAAGAGAGACATCAGGACACAGCTTTACTGTCCTTTTATTAGGCCTACTAACAGCTTTGTGTATTTTAACATACTCAGAAGTTGGTACTTATATTAAAGTCTCACAATAATTATCCCTCTGAGTGCTTTCATTCGGGCATGTTACATTAAATGTGAGAAATCTCAGCCAGGTATGTGTCTCAGTACTAGAGCACTTGCCTTGCATGCTCAGTACCTGGGTTCGACTCCCATAGCAGGAAAAGAAAAAAAGTGTAAAACTCCTTCTAATTTGTTTTGGATAATATCAACTTATCAGGATCTGAAACTTGAAGTATGCAAGTAGATTAGAAAATTTGGAACCCAAAGGCCAGCATGAGATCCAAGGCATGCTGCATAAACCAAATCTCAGCCTCCTAATCTATAAGAAACAGGAAATCACCCCTGCCTGAAGAACTGTTAAGAAGAATAAATGATCAACAAATATAACAAAGCAGGCATAACAGTGGCTACATAGCAGGAACAGAATAAAATGCCAGGTCATAAAAGGCGAAAAGGGTAATAGAGTCAGCTGGAGGCTTGTAAAATCTAATCTGGCTGAACTTCTGTCTAAAGCACCATTTTCTCCTAAGAGATGGGAAGTCAGCATTGGCTCTTGGATACAGCTACAGAGAAGTCGAAATCACGACAGAGAAGAGAAGACATGCAGAAAAACAAAACTCGATTTGTGGCAATAGAGACTGGGTCAAGAAGAGTCCACTCCACTCATGATCATCTATCTCTGAAAAGCCGTTAAACCTCCTAGAAGATAAAACTCACTACAAGAATATCTGCTTGGCCAGAGGGTAGGAAAAGTTTTCACACAAGACACCAAAGGCTCCAACCAACTGGTAGAAAAAAAAACAGTAAGTGTAACTCCATTCAAATTAAGAACTTCTGTTCAATGAGACACCATAATAGAAAATGGAAAAGACAGGCCACAGACAAGAAGACATTTGCCAAATGCAACAAAGGATCTGTATCCTGAGTAAATAAATAACTTTGAAAAAGCAACAAAAAAGGGCCTCGGAGTTATATGCTGGTGGGATTGCCTTGAAATCCAAGCAATTCACACGTACATGGAGAGTGGTTTTATCTGAGCACTAATTAGAGAAACAGAAAGAGTATCATACAGACTGGCTAATCTATCAGACAAGAACTTAAGAAAGGGCGCAAGAGCCTTGAGGACTCACATACATAATTGAAAGAATGTAATTCGCAACACTGGTAACAGTGGGATTAGTTGGTACCTGGAAAGGTGAAGAAAAGTATGGCCACGACCAGGATGGCCATAAACAACTCATCACCCAGACCAGACCCTTGAGTAGAGATGCTCGATCAGCATCACACATGAATAACTTGGGGAGACATCTTAGAGTAAAGCGACATGTATGCCTCCCAGACAACAGGCCAGAACACACACACACGCACACACACACACAAACACATGCATCACACACATTTACACTCACACAGCAGGTGTGTTCCCAACTGCCTCAAACTGGACACATTTCAAATATCGAGTAACAGTCGAATGGATGATGCAAAAACTGAGGAAGGTGCTTACATTAAATTGCGGAATTGTGCTTCAAGGTGCTTAGAAAATGCAAACTAAAGCAAATAGTTGGGAAGAAAATATCCTTCACACTTCTCCACTCCAAGGCTTAGACACTTTTCTACAAGTACAATCACTCCTGTTCACTCATCCCTCCTCTCATGAAAACCATTTCCTTCTCCCTCATTCCACACAAAGCGTGGGAAAAACTAAGCACTAGCTAAGACTGAAAATGAATGAGGAATCTGAGCATTTGATAAAGCGAGACCAGGACTGGACCTATAGTATGGCAGGTGGGGTACTTGTCTTGGATGTCACCAACCCAGATTTGGTCCCTGGCATTGCCTAAGATCTCCAAACACTGCCAGGATTAATCCTTAAGTAAAGAGCCAGGAGATACAGCCAAGCACCACTAGGTATGTCCCTCAAAACAAAAAAACAAAGAGAAGCATAGGCTGGGGGCCAGAGAGGTGGGACTAGAGGTAAGGTGTCTGCCTTGCAAGCGCTAGCCAAGGAAGGACCGCGGTTTGATTCCCCCACCCCACCCCCCGCGTCCCATATGGTCCTCCCAAGCCAGGGGCAATTTCTGAGCGCTTAGCCAGGAGTAACCCCTGAATGGACATGGCCTGGAAAAAAAAAAAAGAGAGAGAAGCATAGGCTGGAGTGATAGCATAGTGTGTTTGTCTTGCATTCGGCTGACTCAGATTCAATCCCTGGCATCCCATATCGTCACCTGAGCTTGCCAGGAGTAATTTCTGAGCACAGTGCCAGGAATAATTCCTGACTGCCACTAGTTGTGGCCCAAAAATAAAAATGAAAAGAAAAGAAAAGCCAGATCAATTTTTTTTTTTTTTTTGGTTTTGGGGTCACACCTGGTCGTGCTCAGGAGTTACTGAGCCAGGATTTGAACGGGGATCCATCCTGTGTTGGCTGCATGCAAGGCAAACACCTTACCGCTGTGCTATTGCTCTGGCCCCAGATCAAAATTTTTTTGTTAAATCATCTCCTGTGAAAGCCCAAAAGTTTCTGAAGCACAATAAATTTGCCAAACTTCCTAAACTGTTTTCCCAAACTCACCCTATTTCAGCTCCATTCATGTGAAACTTTCTGTTTTGGTGCAGTTTCTGCACTAAGTAGTGCGTGAGATAAACATCTGGTAGAAAGGCTGGAATGTAGCAGCCAGTCTCAGGATGAGGGGAGCCAAACTTCTCCTGACCAGACAGCCAGTACCCTAAATTCCTTGTGTAATATTCAAACTCAGAGCTCAGGGCTGGGAAGCTAAGTGCAGAGGTACAGAGAACGACTAGCAAGTTTAAGTCCCAGCACTACGACATGTGGCACACAGTAAGGATAAATGGAAACCAAACATGCACTGGAGAGAAAGCTCAGCCCATTAGGGCGAAAGCTTTCTTGGACAGCTGGGGACAATCAATCCCCTGAGCACTACTTCCAAGCACTTCCTGGAATGACTCATGAGCACCAAGCCAGAAGTAGTGCCTGAGCACTCCTGGGTGTGGCCACCAAACAAACAAACAAAAAAGCAACCAAAACAACAACAACAAAAAAAAAACCTTCTTGTCTCTTTTTATTTTGTAACTATGTTCACCAACCCAACTTCTAGCCTAAGTTCTCAGGTAAGACCTGCTGACTTACTGGACAGATCTGTGGGTAGCAGCTGTGGATGCAGTTGATTCTTTCTACAAGGGTGAAAATAATCCATTTGGTAAAAGCATAAAGACTGTCTCAGGCCCCAGGAGGAGAGCACCTGGCCCCGCAGATCAATACACACGCAAGCACACATGCATGCACGCAAGCACGTACACTCACGTCCAATAGCATCCAGGCAACACTGCCTTTTGGAATCCCAAGATCAAGTTCACTACAACCAAGAGTTACAACTAAGGGGTGCAGATCTGAGTAAGCACTACAGCAAGTGTACACCGCCCGAGAGCACTGAAATGGAATATGTAAGGCCCTCAGTCAAGTCACCTATGCCACAATGACAACAAAAGGATTCTGGTCACCAATGCCAAAGTGACAACAAAAGGAGGGGACTAAGGGGAAACCTGTCCCAAGGACCCATGGAGAGCAACAGCCTGAGCCCAGGCTCTGCATGCAGGAGGCCCAGGGTCAGTACCCAAGAACTCATGGTTCTGCCAAACATCAGGGGCAACTCCCAAGCACAGAGATAGGAGCACCACTGGCTGTGACCCCAAAATAAACAAAACGCTCCCAATCAATATGTAGTTCTTATAAATTAAAGATTGGGCCATGGGGCCCGGGAGATGATAGCATGGAGGTAAGGCGTTTGCCTTTCATGCAAAAGGTCATCGGTTCGAATCCCGGTGCCCCATATGGTCCCCCGTGCCTGCCAGGAGCAATTTCTGAGCATGGAGCCAGGAGTAACCCCTGAGCACTGCCGGGTGTGACCCAAAAAAACAAAAAAACAAAAAAAGATTGGGCCAGAGCCATAGTAGAGAGGGAAGGGCACTTGCCTTGAATGAGCCAACCACCAGCCTGAATTCAATCCCCAGCATCCCATACGGTTCCCACCAGGAGTGATTTCTGAGCAGAGTAACCCCTAAGCACTGCTGGAAGCAGAACCAAAACAAAAACAAAAGAGTGAAGTGCTTTATTACAATTATAGATAATCTAGGAGACACAAATAGGACAGGGAGAATGTACCTTATTCAGAGTCCTGGGAAAAACAAAACTAAACCGAAAAGCACCTATTTCTGGAAGGTCACAGACCATGGTCCCAGTACCCCAACACAACAAATTCCCCTTTGCTACTTCTACTTTCTGTGCCTATATGGCAAATTTCCTAAATGTCCTTTTCTTTTTTTTTTTTTTTTTTTTTTTTTTGGTTTTTGGGTCACACCCGGCAGTGCTCAGGGGTTACTCCTGACTCCATGCTCAGAAATTGCTCCTGGCAGGCACGGGGGACCATATGGGGAACCGGGATTCGAACTAATGACCTTTTGCACGAAAGGCAAACGCCTTACCTCCATGCTATCTCCCGGGCCCCCTAAATGTCCTTTTCACCTCAACTACAAACATAGTTCATTGCTTCTATGTGCTTTGTGTGCCACACCTGGTGATGCTCAGAGGTCTACCCAGGAATCAACTCAAGGTGGTGCTTGGGGAACCATATGGGATGCTCGGGATTGAACCTGGATCCGCCAGTGTGCAAGGCAAGCACTCTCCCCTGCTGTCCTATTGCTCGGGCCCCACATCTGTAATTCTTTTATCACTACCGTCTCACAACCCAAATAGTATTTACAGTATTTTCCGGCATATAAGATGACTTCTGAAACGAAAAAAGTCAACCGAAAATCGGGGGTCTTCTTATAGACCGAGTATATCCCGAAAAATGTTTCAGTATGCCGCTAAACGAAAATTGTCTGATAATTGCCACAAAACAAATTTTCCAACTCGATCCTGCACCAATCACTGCAAGGCTGCTCGGTACAGACCAAGTTAGAGAACTTGGCCAATCCAAGCAGGTTCTTGATGCATGCAAATTAGACAATGTTCTGGACCGGAATCTACACTGTCAAAAGCCTGCTCAAATGGGTCAGAGTCAGAGAGGAAGTCTATTCCAGTATAACCTTTGAACCTTTGCTTGTCATGATTGGCTCACTGTGGTACATACAGTTGCAGCACAGGAACGTTCTGTCCTATACAGCGAATATAGGCCTAAAACTATGTTTTAACTGTAAAATTAGGGGGGGTCGTCTTATACGCCGGCAAATACAGTAACTTCTTCACAAGGCCACGTGTATCCCAGCCCCTCCGCTCAGACATGATACACCCACAATCAGTCAACACACAAGACTTTTCCCAAGGCAACACCAGCGCTTCTTCCTAAAATTGACCCTCGGCCTAAGTTTCCCCCAAGAAATCCACACTGTTCATCAAGTCTCTAAGCAAACACCTTCTCTTGGCCCCCATCCTCACTCCAGCCAGGTGCATTCCCCCCAAGCTCCTACACCCACACCTGCCATCTTTCTCCACACCTGCCTCCTTCCTACCTCCAAGACTCCCCCACCAAGAGCTCTGTGCTCATCATAGACAACATTTCACAAGTTCTAGGGAGCCTCCCTCTCCCTACGCCCTTCACCTTCAAATCTGTCTCGTCTTGCTGTCTCAAACACATCCACCCCATCCTTCCCGATTCCTCCAAAAAAAAAAAAAAAGTGCATCTATGCGTCCCCTTTTCCCTTTCCACCCAATATCCCAACCAACTCACCCAGATCCCTCCAACATTGCCCCTGATGCTACACCAACAACTACTACTTGCAGGGCTTTGAGAAGAGCCTTCACCACCACACCCAAAACCCTTTCCGAACTTGACCCACATAAGCACCACCACCTCCTTCTCCCTGCACCAACCCACCTACCTACCTACCTACCTACCTTCACCCGCATCAACCCTAGATCCCCTTTGGGCATCTCCAAAAGTGCATCTCCAAGGCTCCACTCTACTCTTGCGTCCACCTAGCCCCTCCAATTTCCCCTCCCTTCCAGCCCAGTCTTCCTTCCAGACGCTCCGGGGCCACCTCCCACCCCTACCTCCATCCCCACTCAGTCCAAGTCACTCCCATCCTTGCACCAGCCCGGGCTTCCGACCGACCGACCGACCACCTGGGCTGGGTTGGCCCCGCCACGCCACGCCCCGGCCACGCCCCCTCTGGAGGCCCCGCCCTCTGCCCTGGAGGCCCGGCCGGGGGCGGGGCCTCTGCTCTCCCCCACCTGCCCCCGCCCCCTACCGTCACGCTCAGGGCAGCCTGACCCCGGGCGGCCCCGCGGTGACCCTCGCGCAGAGGCCTGTGGGAGGGGCGTCACGAGCCCCGACGCCGCCGTTCCCCGCCCCCCTGCCCTCCGCCCCACTCCCGCTCAGTCTCCTCCCCCTGGGGACGCGCGCGGTGGGTGACAGACCTGGCTGCGCGCCACCGCCCGCCGCCGCCGCCGCCGCCGCGCCCGCCAGGAGCGCCGCCGCTGCCCGCCAAAGGCCCCGCGGCCGCCGCCCGCGGGAGGTGCCGTCGCCGCCGCCGCCAGGGGTAGGAGCTAAGCCGCCGCCATTTTGTGTCCCCCTGTTGTTGTCGTTGACATGAATCCGACATGACACTGATTACAGCCCAATGGAGTTTCATTAAACCCGAGCCGCCGCCCCGCCCCAACGGCATCCCATTGGGCGAGCCGGCGGACGCTCGCGCCCCCTGACTGGCTCGCCAGCCTGTCCGTCACGCAGACACAAGCCGCTAGGCGACCCATTGGGGCAGACACCTGCCAATCATCTAAGCCTCCGTATAAACACGCCCCCTCGACCCATATTCCTCTCGGGCACCGCCTCCAGGGGCGGGCCCACCTCCAGAGCCAATCAGCGCCCGGCAGGTCCCGCCCCCTTCCTGGACGCCGATTGGTCCAACCCTTTTACCTCGGGCCCAGACAGCGCGCCACCTCTACTTCCACCTACCGCTCCCTCCAACTCGGGAAAGGATAGGGTCAGCGCGCGGCGGGGAGGCGCGCGCGCTGATTGGCTGCGGCGCACGCCAATCAGAGCGCGGCACCCGCTCCCCTCCCCCACCCGGGCCGGCAGCTTCAAGTTTGTGTGAGAGCCGATCGCTGGCGGCGGCCGCGGCGGCCGCGGGAGGCCGGCGCGGGTGCGCGCGGGCGCGGGCGCGCGAAGTTAAAATTCGAGGTTCTCCGTCGCCGGCTCGCGCGGACGGGCGCGCCGCCCCGCTAGCGGAGCGTTCCCCCCCTCCCGCCTCCCTCCTTTCCCTCCTCCTCCTCCTCCCGCCTGCGTCCCGTCCGGGGCGACTCGTCGCTCGCCCGCCCCCTGCCTTGCATCCTTATGCCCCCCCACGCACACACACACACCTACACACAAAACCCTGCCCCGCAGCAGCCCCGGGCCGGAGGCTGCAAGCAGGGTGGCAGCGCTGAATGCTGCTCTCTGGGGGTCTCGCTGCAAAGCCCTTCCAGGCGTTTGCACCGGGCGTGCATGCACACACAGACACACACACGCGCGCGCACCCCGCTCCCCTCCGGCTCCACACTCACCCGTGTCTGCAAGCACGTGCACCGCCCGGGTGCCCGGCTCACCTCGCCCGCAGCCCGGCCCATCCCGGGCCGCCCTTTGTTGCTGCAGCCCGGCTCTCCCCGCCGCCTGCCTCCGCCTCCGCCTCCGCCGCGTCCTTTGCCAGCCGCCCGGGTCCGCAGCGCCGCGCTCCCCCCGCCCGGGACCCGCCGCCGCCGCCGCCGCCTCCTTCTCCTCCTCCGCCTCCTCCTCCTCCTCGGCTCCGGGCTGCAGCGCACAGAGCCCGAGGCAGCGCCGCCCAGCCCCGCTCCCCCCGCGCCGCGCGCCCGCCCGCCGCCTGCCCGGCCCGGCCCGGCCGGGGGGCGCAGCCCGGACCCCGCCCGCCCCAGTCCCCGCCCCGGGCTACCTGCCTCGCCTCCGGGGAGGATGATGCGCGGGGGCGCCCGGGCCTTGGGGGACCCGGAGGTGCGGGCCTCCTCCGCCACCCGCTCCGTCCGTCCGTCCCCGCCCTCCTCCTCCGCCGCCGCCGCTGTGGCCCCCCAAACTTGTCCCCGCGACGCGACCCTTCGGGGTGGGGTGTCTCCCTCCGCCGCGCTCATCTGCAGGGGAAGGGGCAGTGGAGTGGGGACATTGAGGAATACAGCCAAAGCGTGCCAGGGTGCTAGTGTGTGGGCCGACAGGACAAGCTAGGGGTGGGGTGGATGCGGGCCCCCCTCAAGGTACCCCGATCCAGGCCTGCAGCCCTGCAACCGGGCGGTTGGCCGCGTCCTCTTGTGCGGGGGAACTTGGGGGGTCCTGCACCCTAGGGCATCGTTGCAGCCCAGCATAGAGGTGCTGGAGGCAGGGCAGTGAAGACCACGGGTTGGGGGCACTTCTCCCTCTCCCCTACCCTGCAGGCTGATGGTGAAGTTGGGCTTTCCAGGCTCCCCTTGGGGCCCCCCGAGTTCCTGAGGCCCCATGAGGGAGATTTGGGGGGTCTCCTGTGGCTGCCTAGTCTAGTCACTCCGTTGCTCTCAGACCCTCAAATAAGGAGGGAGAGTCTGTCCTGCTGCAACCAGAATGGTGGGGTGTTGGAGGAGTTGGGGGGGGCAGCTTCAGGAAATAGGCCAAGGAAGCTGGAGAAAATTACCAGCGACAGAGTTGGGGGATGAAGTCCCCCCGCCTCTAGGCATTATTTCTCTCCAAAGGGGACCAGGGAGGATGGTGGCTTTGAACAGGTCCAAATTACAGGCACACAGCCCGGCCACCTGTTGGCTGAAGAGACAGGCCTAGGTGTGAGTGACAGGAGGTGCCAGATACAGGCCTTAGTTGATGCTTCATTCCAGCATCCAAGAACCTAGGCCCATGCAGGTCAGCACAGACTCCCAAAGAGCGTAGCCCAGCCTGCTGGCTTTGAGACAGATCCCAATACACTGTATAAAATGAGTGTCATAGTTCAGCAAGCTGGGGCATCATCTTCCTCCACTAATGGGGGTCTGCTTGACAGCCTGGTGTAAGAAGGAACCAAGACAAAGGGCCCAGAGTGGGATGAAAGTGCAGAAGAAGGAGGAGAGGAAGCCCAGAACTCTCATTGGTTCCACTGTACTTGTCCCTGCCAGAGGTGTTTCAGTGCTTGGGAGTTTTGGAAACCCCAGTCTCTGAAGATTCGATCTTAGCTCTCACAGGTGAAGCCCAGGAAGCCCAGCCTTCTGCCTTGGGGTTAGGATTTGAGCTTCTTGGGGTTTGAACTACCTTTACACATCCTCCTTTTCAGCATCTTCTGTAGATCGCTCAAGATGACTTTTTACAAGCCTTAGTTCATAACTCATTAAGAATTTCAAAGAGAAAATCAATGTTTATAAGGAGTGCTTTTTACATTAGGCAGGTGTTGGGGCTTGTGTCCTCCCAAGAACTCAGTAAACTTACCCTGTTGTTGTATTAAATAAATAAAGATGAAGCTGGATGGAGATGGATGGAGATGGAGGCCTCTGTCTGCTCTCCCAGGCCACGTGGCTCCATCCTCCATTAATCGATGGGTTTGGGGTCCAGGAAAGCGACGGGTAGAAATCTCACTCACATGCAGGCTTCAGGAAGTAACAGCTTTATTCATCCTAGCCACTACATGTG
>PVKC010050194.1:0-10628 GCA_004027635.1 Crocidura indochinensis
TTTTCCATTTTAATTTTAACACCTACTGTACATTCTTTTTGATGATTCTGAAATCCCCTGGGCATGTGGGGACAGGCACAAAGCCTTTTCATCAAGAGCACTGATGTCTAAGCATAGATATTTCCCAGTTCCTCTTACCTCTCTAGCACTAACAAATACTTATTTCTCCTTAGGTGGGAAAAGTTGGTTCTTCTTCCACCTTGCATTCTTCCCATCAAATGTCTGGAAACAAGTCAAGTCTTAGAGCATTTTATATTTTAACTCCAAGCAAGTTAGCCTCCTACTATTTCAAACACTGACTTCAGAAATAAAGACTTTTCGGCATCCTTATTCCACACCATTTTTGTTTGTTTGTTTGTTTGTTTGGGGGCCACACCCAGTGTCACTCAGGAGTTACTCCTGGCTCTGTACTCAGAAATCACTCCTGGCTCAGGGGACCATATGGGATGCCAGGAATCGAACCTGTGCTTGTCCTAGTTCAGCCACGTGGTTTTTTTTGGGTTTTTTTTGTTTGTTTGTTTGTTTGTTTTGGGTTTTGGGTCACACCCGGCAGTGCTCAGGGGTTACTCCTGGCTCCATGCTCAGAAATTGCTCCTGGCAGGCACAGGGGACCATATGGGGCACCGGGATTCGAACCGATGACCTTTTGCATGAAAGGCAAACGCCTTACCTCCATGCTATCTCCTGGGCCCCTAGTTCAGCCACGTGTAAGGCAAACGCCTTTCCACTGTGCTATTACTCTGGCCGTCCATACCATTTTTTAAATTTTTTCATGCTTTTTTAATTTTTTCTTTCTCATACATTATTATACACACTCTTTCAACAGCTATGAGAAAGAATGTAGAATGGATTGACTCTGACAGTGAAAAAATATCTCATTCTTGACATAGAGAAGAAAACAGAAACTCAGCAAAACTCAAGATGTATAAACTGGAAGCTAACAACATTGAAGAAACAAAAATACACTGACTGTAGATCTGGTGAATTAGTATAGTGGGTAGGTCCTTTGCCTTGCACATAGCCGACCTGGATTAGATCCCTAGTATCCCCTATGGTTCCTGGAGTCTGCCAAGAGCAGAGTCAGGTGTGGTTCAAAAAATCAAAACCAAAACAAAACAAAACAACAACAACAAAAAAACATGGGGTCAGAGCAATAGCACAGCAGTAGGGCATTTGCCTTTCATGTGGCCAATCCAGAATGAACCTTGGTTTGAACCCCAGAGTCCCTGTTGGTCCCCCGAGCAGGGAGCAATTTCTGAGAACGTAGTCAGGAGTATCTCCTGAGCATCACAGGGTGTGGCCCCCCAAAGCAAAATATAAAATAAATAAATAATAAATAAATAAAATACCACAGTAACTGAAGCAAAGGGAATTAGAAGGAATGACCTCTTACTAAATATGTACATATTTTTATTGCTACATTATTTTAAACATCAGAATTACAAATATGATTGTAGTTGTATGATTACAGTCAATATGTACATATTTTTAGCTGACTTGATAGCACAAATACCATATGTCTGAGCTACCAATTCCAAATTAAATATGGTAGTTTATATAGAGGTACTAAATAATAATTGATAAACATAAGCAATAAATATATAAATAGTAAGCTTCTCACTTGAATTACTATGAGATTTAAGCAGTCAACATACCCAATACAGTGTCTATGCTAAAGGCGACATATGCTAAATGTCAGTAACTAGTAAGTAGTTTAAAAATTATTCAAATCCTAAATGAGAAGTACAATCATGGAAATGGAGATGTTCACTTCCAGTCCTTGCAACAAACCCCTGTTTAACAGAGGTGCCCTTTCACTGGGCCCACTCGGCAGCTATCCTTTCCGGATGCATGCTTCCCTTTAAAAGTTCCTTTGTTCAATCCTGATTCCTTTATATGCAGTCACATAGGCTTACAGAGAGAAATTACCCTCTCTGCTTCTTTTCCTATTGTTCCTTTATATTTATAATCTCCTTTGTAAGGTTATGGGGGATTAAAATCGTCTAGCCTGTAGTACGCAAGTGATAGCTTGCAGACCACACCGTTTTCCTTTGTTATGAAATAGTGAATAACAACGGTGTGGTCTTGCCCATAAAAAATGAATATGAAAAAAAAACTCCTTGATTTTTTTAATTTTCAAGTTAATTATTTTTTAAAAGAATAACTCACCAATAACTAAACAAAAATTCTCCTTTTATTTAGAGGCATCACATGGTCTTTATCAACAACCTGTTTGTTTCTCCTGGGTATTCTAGATTTTACTAACCATAATTTCCCTATCCTTTATGGGTTGGCAAAGCAAGGATCCTGCGAATAAGACCCAGAAGCAGAAAGGAGAGAGGGAAGCACTCCCATCGACTACTCTAACCGCCCCAGTCCTACCCTAGCTGCAGCCCTCACAAAGAATAGAAAGCATTAGAGTTCAACTCCCGGTCCTGCCAGTAAAACAAGAACTCCCCGAGAGTCGCAACAACTTGCGCCTCTGTGAAAAAAAGCCTGAGCTACTCTCCGAGCAACGGACCAGGGGAGATCAGTGAAAAACTGCATGATGAGTTGAATCTCTAACAACCGAGTCTTCAGTGGCAACGTCGCTCACCCACGACCCCTCTTTCTGCCTCCCAGCTCACCAGCCTCTGCATCCTGGAACCTGGGGAGCCAGCGGGTGTCGGGCTGCTCCTGGAAAGCCTGGGTTCTCCTCTTGGCAGAGGGGTCAGAAGAAAGCTAGCTCACTGACTTCCTTTCTAATCCCCCAAACACAAAGGCCCACCCATCCTCTTTAATCACGCCCACACAAGCAGTTTCAATTGCGTCGTTCGTCTTCATATAAATTTACGCTTTCCAAAATAGTGGGTAGGGGAAACCGTGAGAGTAGGAAAATTACTTTTTTGGGTTTGGTTTATTTTTAACAATGAAAGAGGAAATTTGGAGAAGCGGGAGAGGAAGACCTTTCAGGCAGAAGTTCAATCCTTTAAGAAGGACTGGCATTTTTTTTTCCTTTGATGGGAAGCTAGAATAAGGTTTTTTTGTTTTGTTTTTTTTGTTTGTTTGTTTGTTTTGTTTTGTTTTAGAAATGTGAGTCGGTTCCCCAAAGTGCCGCCTTGTGATGTGAAAATGAAAACAAATGCCTCGAAACAGACATCTTTTAAAAAGGCACACATATTTTTAATTGGACTCAAATGCATTCTTCAAAACACTATTTTCTTTACTGTGATAGCATCCTTCCACTTGTTTGATGATTTACATTTTTAACTAGTCCCAAAGTTCTTGGGGAGAAAATAGATGCATAAAAGATGCCGTCTATTCTTTTTCTTTCTTTTTGACCGAGGGTTGCTTTAGCTATTCGTGGACGTTTATTTCTCCATATGATTTTTGAAGAAGGTCATGGGAATTTTTATAGGGGTTGAATTAAATGTGCACAATGCTTTGAGAAGTGTTGACATTTTAATGATGTTATTCTTCCAAATCTGTTCAGAGTGTTTTATTTCAGAGTATATATTTTCATTTCCTGTGTCTCTTTTATTTCTTGAAGCAGTGTTTTGTAGTTTTCTTTTCCTGGAATGTGTGGCTGATAGGATGCTGCGGCGTTCCTTTGAGCTCTTCGGCTAGTTAATAGCTAATGCCTTGGGTTACGTATTCAGGTCACACAGAGAAACTTGTCCTGCAGAATTCCATATTAGGGTTTGGTCTCTGACAGTCTCTGGCATTGAAGGACATCTTGGTTGTTTCCAGAGTCTGGCTATTGTAAAGAGCGCTGCAATGAATATAGGTGTGAGGAAGGGATTTTTGTATTATATTTTTTGTTCCTACGAGTGGTATAGCTGGATCATATGGGAGTTCAATTTCTACGTTTTGGAAGAATTTCCATATTGCTTTCCATAAAGGTAGGACTAGACAGCATTCCCACCAGCAGTAAAAAAGAGTTCCTTTCTCTCCACATCCCCACCAGCAACACCTGCATTCTTAGCAATAGTCATTGCAAGAATCTTGAGTGTTCTCTTAATACTGTCTATTCCGATTTTTTTTTATCTTCATTGGCAGGTGTGAGTGAGTCCAAGGCCGGAATGCACCAAAGCAGAGCACACTCCCCTCCCAGAACAGTCCCTTCTTCCACTGCAGCTCGCATTATATATGTCAACACTGTAATGCACAAAAGTCTATAGATAAATATGATGTAGAAAAATAAACCTAATATAATCTTTTGCAAATCTAAATGTATGAGGACTTTTGAAATAAGACATTAAGGTAGATAATTTTTTTTCTTTTTTTTCTTTTTGTTTTGGTTTTTGGGCCACACCCAGTGACGCTCAGGGGTTACTCCTGGCTATTCGCTCAGAAGTTGCTCCTGGCAGGCACGGGGGACCATATGGGAACCGGGGGATCCAACCGCGGTCCATCCTAGGTTAGCGCAGGCACCTTAGCACCAGCGCCACCGCCCGGCCCCCTAAGGTAGATAATTATATTAAGTTATGGATGACTTCTATTTTATTATTTGATTAATATATGTATTTTAGACGATTAATACAATTCCTGATAGATATGTGTCTAGTATTTAAAAAATTAATAAATTATGAATTTCTGAAAACATAGACAATTAACCAGAACTTACATGAAGGTATAGATATCAAACATCACAGAGGAAAACAGAAAAGCTGACAAATAAATACATTCAGACAGGATCTCATACCTTCTAGTAATGAGAGACAATAAAGCACAAGTCAAAACATGCAGTCTATTGGTGATAGAGAGGTATCTTGATATGGTGGATGAGTAGATATCCCAATATTAACATAATATTAACCACAGATTAGTGAACAGAATTACATAATCCAAACTATGTTTACATTTCTTTTGTTTTTGTTTGGTTTGGGGGCCATACCCGGTGACTCTCAGGCGTTACTTTAGGCTATGCACTCAGAATTTGATCCTGGTTTGGGGACCATAAGGGACTTCGGGATCAAACCGCCATCTGTCCTGGGTAAGCCACATGCAAGGCAAATGGGCTACCACTCCTCCATCGCTCTGGCCCAGTGTTTCCATTTATTTCTAAATTAATAGTTGCTGTTACCAAATACATCATTTACTAATGATGGTTGAATCTTATATTTGAAACATATAATGACAGCAAAAGCCATATATCTTTTACCTGTTTGTGAGAAGAGAATGGCTCATTAAAGTTTCTCCAGCAGTTAACGTCAACTGTGACTTTAGCCAAAAAGATAGCCCTAAAGCTGGGTCTCAGCTCTAGCTTTAAGCACTTTCTCTGACTTAGTGTCACAAGGATATTAATATGTGCATAAACTGAAACAGCCCAATCCTCCCTCTTGTGGCAGGGCATTGTAAGAACAGACATTAAATTTTAAAAAATGGAAGATTTTATTTTAAAAATATTTTTTATTAAAGCATTGAAATTTATGTTATACATAGTTGAGTTTTAGGCAAATAATGCTTCCAGCGCCAATCCCACTAGTGTCTACTTCCCTCAATCAATGTTCCCAAGTTCCTCCCATTATTCTCCCTCCAAATTTTCTCTGCCTTTTCCTGCCATTTGACGGACACCATTTTCTTTCTCCTTCTTATTTAAATAATTTTTATTGTGACCAAAGTGAATTACGAATCTTTCAGAATAATATTTGTTTTTGTTTTTGTTTTTGGTTTTGGTTTTTGGGTCACACCTGGCAGTGCTCAGGGGTTACTCCTGGCTCCATGCTCAGAAATTGCTCCTGGCAGGCACCGGGGACCATATGGGACACCGGGATTCGAACCGATGACCTTTGGCATGAAAGGCAAACGCCTTACCTCCATGCTATCTCCCGGGCCCCTTTTCAGAATAATATTTAATGTACATTGTGACAATGAATCAGGGGCATTCCCACCACCAGTGTTGTCCTCTCTCCACCTCTGTTCCCAGCATGCATCCCATATTCCAGGGGTGGCAAACAAGTTTGACACAAAGAACCAAAATTTTGAACTGTGAGAGTCAGAGAGCCACACCACGTAGTGACCTGCCAAAAACAGACACTCACACAAAAGCATATAATTTTAACAATAATATATTAAACACAATTGCATTTTGCCATTTTGAGTGAGGGTAAAAACCCTGTTCGCCAACCCTGCCAGAAACGCTAGTGTAACAAGTCCCTGCTGTGTTTAGTGTGTTGTATATTGGGTATTGATTCTGTTGCCATTGACTTTGAATTTGGTGGTTAAGTCTGATCAATTTTTATTTCCATTCAGTGTTCATACGACTATTTGGTCCTAGTACCATCCATTTTCCCCCATAAATTTATGAGGCAAAACAAGATGTTTCAAGTTATTTGGTTCTGTTGGGGGGAAAAAAAAAAGAAAAAAAAAATACTGGAAAGAGTCCATTTAGCAGGGGTCTCAAACTCAATTTACCTGCGGGCTACAGGAGGCAAAGTCGGGGTGATCCTTGAGTGCAAAGTCAGTAGTAAGCCTTGAACATTGGGGGATGTGACCCAAACAACTAAAACAAAACAAGATTCCTCTAGAGCAGGGCCACAAAATGTATGCAGGGCCGTTGCGGCCTGCGGGCCACAAGTTTTTGACCCCTGAGAGGTTATAAATATCAATTTAAAAGAAGAAAGGGAATAAAGAAGAAAAGCATAAAAAAAAAAACCTCCAGCAACCACAAAAAAGCACAACAGCAACAACAACAAAAAAAACAAGCAAATAATAACCATGAGAATGAAAAAATAAAGAAGATTAAAAAAATAAAAGGGGGGCTGGAGACATAGCATGGAGGCAAGACGTTTGCCTTTCATGCAGAAGGTTGGTGGTTCGAATCCCGACATCCCATATGGTCCCCTGAACCTGCCAGGAGTGATTACTGAGTGTAGAGCCAGGAGCAACCCCTGAGTACTGCTGGGGGTGACTCAAAAACAAAAACAAAAAATAAATAAATAAAAGGAAGGAGAGCTGGTGTAGTAAGGTTTTGTGCTTCTTCTTTTTTGGGGGGAGGTCACCCCTGGCAGTGCTCAGGGATTACTCCTGGCTCTATGCTCAGAAATCGCTCCTGATAGGCTCAGAGGACCATATGGGATGTCAGGATTCGAACCACCAACCTTCAAGATGTAAAGCAAACTCTTTACCTCCATGCAATCTCTCTGCCCCCCCCCTTTTCTTTCTCAAAGGCACAATAATTATTGGGGAAATTAAAAAGGGAATTCCCTTGGCCTAAGAGATATAGTGTTTCTCCACTGTTGAAGTGTTCTGTCATGGGAAAAACTACAGGCTCTGGACACACTCATTTTCACACCCAATGTCTTTTTATGGTGCCAGGAAACTTTCCGCTCAGTTGTGGATTATAAAGTCAGGCCTCTGTAATTAGAGATCTTGGTACATGCACAGGCCATAGTACAAAGCCTAGGATACAGTCTTTCTTTGTGCTTCTAGAAGTTCTGTTCAATCACTGTTGTTGTAATCAGTCAATTAGTAGTCTTGGGTTTTGCACAGATCCAAGGATGAAGCCTAGGACAGAGTCTTTCATTATGGTTCCAGAACTTCTGCCCAATTGCAGTTGTCAAATTCAGACCTCTGGAATTAGAGCTCTTGGTTATTGTACAAATCTTGACCGATGTCTAGGCTAGGATCTTTATTATTGGTTCCAGGATAAGTTCTGTCCAGTCATGGTTATCAAAGTAAGTCAGTCTTCTATAGTTAACAATATTGTTTTCAAACAGATCTAAGGACATTGCCAACTCAAAAGATGGTGGTTAGAATCCCAGCATCCCATATGGTCCCAAGAGCCTGTCAGGAACAATTTTGAGTGCAGAGCCAGGAGTAACCCCTGAGCAACACCGGGTGTGACCCAAAAACCAAAAAAAATTTTTTTCTACCTTATAAACATTTTTCAAAGCTCCTGACTTAAACTCCATTTGCACAAATGCTTATATACATGTCCCTTTGTATATAACATAAACTAAGTGTCTCATTACTATGCTTCTGATGTTGGGTGACTTTATTTTCTACACAACTGAAAACAAACTCTCCCTCCTTTTCCCTCCAAATTCTAAGCTCAAGTCCACTAATCACTTAGAGGGATACTGTTTATCACTTACCTGTAGTAATAGGGAGTCATTCCTGAGTAAAAGGGTGGGTTTAATTTGAATAGAGGGGCATTAAGGTTTCAGTCATTAGCCAAGATGGATCGAATGGTATTAAAATAAGTAGATTCCATGGACATGTCAATAAAAAATGTCTTAAGAACTATCTTTGAAGAGTCCCACCCTGAAAAGTGATCAGAGATATAACTGAACAGCTATAGAGATCTCTCTGTCAGAGAGAGAAGTAGAACTGGGGACATCATTGAAGCTCTTAACCTCATTACTGATAGAATGAAACAAACACTAAGGATAAAAATAAAAAAGAAAAGTGACTGCCCCACTGCACTGACTACCACGGGGATCTCCAGCCAGGTGCCATAACATCCCACTCCTTTCACTGATCGCCCCACCACACTGACCACCTCGCTGGATCTCGGCCAGGTGCAGCAATACCCTGTCCCCTCTGCTAACCGCCTAGACCTTGTGAGCGACTGTCCTGTGACCTATGATAGGATGCTCTCTGCTCATTGTACCCTGAGGTCTCTTCTTCAGAGATAAGCTGTCCTAAACACAAGCAGTGGATCCAGACGAGCTTTCACACAACACGCACCTTCTAGCCAATGAACACCACCACAACAAGTAGAAAAATCCACACTACAAGCGTGAGAATGGGGAAACAATGCAGGCCAACAGCAGGCATAGAGAATGAAGTTGGCAACTCTGATGACCTGATACCATAAAGTATATAGAACAACACGTAGGTAAAACACTCCATTGACATTGAGACTAAAGGCATCTTTAAGAAGAAAACAGCGGGGCCGGAGTGATAGCACAGCAGTGTTTGCCTTGCAAGCAGCCGACCCAGGACCTAAGGTGGTTGGTTCAAATCCCCGTGTCCCATATGGTCCCCTGTGCCTACCAGGGGCTATTTCTGAGCAGATAGCCAGGAGTGACTCCTGAGCACCGCCAGGTGTGCCCACCCCCCCCCCAAGAAGAAGAAGAAAACAGCATTCTCCAAACAACTGAAATGAGATGAACAGATGGGAATATATTAAGCTGAGAAGTTTCTGTAACTCAAAGAAAATAGTGCCCAGGATACAAGAGCCACCCACTGAGTGGGAGAAACTATTCACCCAATAAGAGGCTAATATCCAAAATATGCAATGTACTGATAGAAATTAACAAGGAATAAACATCTAACCCCATCAAAAAATGGGGAGAATAAGTGAACAAACACTCAAAGAAGGAATACAAATGGCTAAAAGAGAAATGAAAAAATTCTCCACATCACTAATCATCAGAGAGATGCAATTCAAAACAGCTATGAGGAACATCTCACACCACAGAGACTGGCACACATCACAAAGAACAAGAACAATCCGTGCTGGCAGGGATGTGAAGAGAAAAGAACTATTATTCACTGTTGATGGGAATGCCATCTAATCCAGCCTTTACGGAAAACAATATGGAGATTCCTCAAAAAACTGGAAATCAAGCTCTAATACAATTCAGCTATCCCATTCCTAGGGATATAACCTAGGAACACAAAAATACAATTCAAAAATTCCTTCCTTGCACCTATATTCATTGCAGCACTAATTAAAGTAGCCAGTCTCTGGAAACAAATAAGATGTCCTTCAACAGATGAATGGCTAAAGAAACTGTGATACATATATTCAGTGGAATATTATGCAGCTGTCAGGAAAGATGAAGTCATGAAATTTTCCTATACATGGATGTACATGGAATCTATTATGCTGAGTGAAATAAGTCAGAGGGAGAGAGATAGATGCAGAATAGTTCCCTCATTGTGGGTTTTAAGAAAAAATTAAAGACATTATTGTAATAATTCCCAGAGACAATAGAGATGAGGACCAGAAAAACCAGCTCTCAATATGAAGCTCACCACAAAGAGTGGTGAGTGCAGTTAGGGAAATAATTACACTAACAACTTGCATGGCAATGTTAATAAGTGAACAAAGTAGAATGTCTGTCTTGAATACAGGCAGGGTTGGGGAAGGTGGAAAGGGAGACATTGGTGGCAGGAATGTTGTACTTGTAAAGGAGTATGTTCTGTTTATGATTGAAACCCAAATACAATCATGCTTGTAATCATTGTGTTTAAATAGCTTATAAAAAAGTTCAAGCATATTTTTGAAATGTAATATATCTCCAAGAAGTCATTAATACAATGACAGATAGTTTAGTAAGCTCTTGTTAGCTGTAGATTCTGTTAAATTGGTGTGTTTCCCCTCTGAATATGAGTGAAACTAAAGGGTGCTCTGCATCATCCTGACTCTTATATAGGATATGGGCATATTCCAAGATCCTTGGCTACAGAAACCTGATACCAACAACAGGGACTGTGTGAAAAATAAAAGTGTATTGGCACTACAGACAATGACTTGGGTTGGACAACCTAATATGCCTGAAGCCTAGAGTTGGTCTTGTGCCAGAAAACTTCAGGGATAAGGTCTTCTTGTATTTAGGCCAAGGCTTTTTCTTTCCATGTCCTCTATATTTTGCTGGGCCTATGCAAAAAAAAGAAAAGAAGAGAAAAGAAAA
>PVKC010050195.1:0-10618 GCA_004027635.1 Crocidura indochinensis
ATTTAGCTTCCTAAACTACTTCTAGTATTATGTATATTAGATTATAGAACATGCAAAATTATCTTCTAAAGTCATTTTGAAGATCAAATGAAATACAAACATGAATGTTCTAATTGATTATGAGCAGTTATTTCTTTTTTGTCAAAACAAAATATATAAAATACAACAGATGAAAAAATGTTGATTCAAAATTAAATTGTTTTGACATTAAAAGGATTATGCTGGCATTGCTCATATTATGTTCACTCTACTACCTATTTCACTGCAGTCAGGTTTTATGCCCCTTTATTGGGGGTAGAGGCAAAAAAAACAAGAGGATGTAGGGGCCAGATAGACAAATACAGGGTTAAGGGCATTAGCTCTTGCACACAGCCAATTCTGGTTCTATAACTGGCACAACATAACACCTAATACTGTCAGGAATGATCCATGAGCACAGCCAGATATGACCCAAAAACTCACGTCCTCCAACTCCTAAACCAGGTCTAAACATATGTAAAGTTTTTGTTTGTTTGGTTTTTGGGACACAGTCCTGGGTGTGCTCAGTGCTCACTCCTCTTTTCAGGAATCACTAATTCTGTAGCTTGGGGACTATATCCAGGTTGGTTAATCACAAAGAAAGTATTTTCCCTGCTGCCACCATATTATATGAAGCTTTTAAAAAACTTGTAAGACAAATTTTGGACTGAAAATTGAGTGTGATAGTGATGATTATGCAGTGAAATATTAGGTAATGTGGCTACTAAACATTAAAATGAGCAGTTAGTATTTTAATGTATATTTAAATAGACTAAAATGATAAGATCATGGCCAAATTGAGTAATTCACTAATCAAAACTTTTCATTAATATCTGGTCACAGACTGATGACCAAAAAGTCTACACACCTAAGATTTTTGACAGTCTAGTTCATCCACTACTTCCAAAATGGAAGAAATAATATTGAATGGCTTCTTTTGGGGGCAAGTTTCTGACTACTGTAGATATATTTTATGTTCTGCCCTTACAAAATTAATGATTAAAATATTGAAATTCTGCAGGGTTGGCAATATAGTACAAAAATAAGGTGCATATTTAGCATGCAGTTGAGGATATAAAACTGGTTTGAAACTCAGTATATGGTCCTTTAAGCACCATTGGGTGTGGGCAAACAGGAAACAAAATTTAAAATAAAATATTAAGATTTCTACCATGGGGTCGGAGAGAATAGCATGGAGGTAAGAAGTTCATTGGTTCAAAACCCAGCATCCCATATGGTCCCCCGAGCCAGCCAGTAGCGATTTCTAAGTGTGGAGCCAGGAGTAACACCTGAGTGCTGCTGGGTGTGACCCAAAAACCAAAAAAAAGATTCTACCACACTGTCCTAAGGGTCCATTTCATTATAAGTGCATTAAGTTCCACTTATGAACAATATGGTTCCTTATATTATACACACTTATATACATATACGAAGATGATAGGCTTACATTTTAAAACTACCTTGCAAAATTCATAGGAATAATCCTCTCCTACTGTCATACTTTATGAGTACCTGTCCCCTTGGCCAGACTACAAATTATTTAAGTACTAGGACTTTGTCTTTTTTACTCCTATCTCCTGTGTCTACGAAGATGTTCTGCAATACATGTTAATGACAGAATAATAAATTAGCAATATTTGCATAGTGTAGTTATGTTTGTCATATGAAAATCCACTTGATTTTCATAAAGTACTAAGCATTTAATTTGGAAAGGTCTCTCAGTAAAAGTTAATTAAAAAAACAGTAGTAGGTCTCAAACTCAGAACAAAATGAAAGAGGCAAGGTGGTAACTATTACCCTTCCCTCTTCTATTTTTTGGGGGGTGGGTCACACCTGGCAATGCTCAGGGGTTATTCCTGGCTCTACGCTTAGAAATCACTCCTGGCAGGCACAGGGACCATATGGGATGCTGGGATTTGAACCACCATCCTTCTGTAGGCAAGGTGTACACCCTACCTCCATGCTATCTCTCTGGCCCCTACCCTTCCCCCTTCTAGAATTAAAATTTTCTCTAAAATATTTAAAACTCAGGGGTAAAGAGTAACATCAGAGAATAATATTTTTAGAAACTAAAACAGATACTATGTAGCATTTTCAATTTGTTGTCACTCCTTTTTATTTCAAGTAACACTACTTAATAGAAAATTATATAAGTATCAGAAAATAGATTTTTTATTTCATTCTTGTTACATTAATGAACCAAGAAAGAAACCCATATTGACTTATGAGTGAACATTCCTTACATATCCAGAGCTCAAAGAAAGCTTTTACTCATTTATTGATTGCTACATACATTCTACAATACTTATGGTTTTAATAACACAAACTTTATTTGAGCAGGGAGCATACGTGGCAGTGTTAGGCAAGTGTCTAACAAGAATCACTTGAATCACATTCCTGGTTTAGTACTAGTAATACCTATTGGGTTTCTTTTTTGTTCTGGAGCCACCCACCACAACAGTAGCTCAGGAATCAGGTGGATGAACCCAGGTCTATCATAAGCATGGTCAGCACCCTATATTGCTGCACTATAACTCTGGCCCCATTAATACTTATGGTTTTTTTTGTTTGTTTGTTTTTGGGCCACACTCAGTGGCACTCAGGGGTTAATCCTGGCTCTGCACTCAAAAATCCCTCCTGGAAGGCTCGGGGAACCACCACATGGGATACTGGGGATCAAACCAGGTCCATCCTGGGTCACTGCTTGCAAGGCAAATGCCCTACCATTGTGCTATTGCTCTGGCCCCTAATACCTAAAATTTAAAAACAAAATTCCCAAGTTTCATCCACCATGTGCAATGACTGACTGTTAATGAGCAATATTACTGTTAGTAAGAAAAGACTTTGCCTTTAATTCGTAAAAAAAATTGCATGCTGAAATTGTAATCTAAGTTTAAAGACAAAGTCATAGACATAGAGATAAAAACATTTCAAATTAAAGATAACAAAATTATACGTTAACTCTAAAACAATAGTAATTTATAATCAACAATTTTAATTCTTGGTCTAGACTACCATGAATGCCGCTAATACAATTGATGAAATTGCCCTTTTCAAATGGCTTTATAAAGCAGAAATATAATTAAATTCAGTGAATGGGGAAATATTTTTTTTGAAGTTCAATGTGAACTTGGGAAAATATGAACACTAACACCTCAATGTTCATTAAAAATTTTTATTACGTATAATATATAAGTAACCATGGGTCATTACTGCCTACCTCAGCTGATCAGCTGAGTCTGTATGTCATGTGAAGGATTATTAAGAAAATGTTGAGTTGATAAATGTTTTCACATAAGAGAATTTAATTATTTCTTTGACATTCAATTTCTTTACAAGTCACTCTGTTCTTCACAGTTTAACTGTTTTGCTGTCGGCAGATTGAGTGTTTTCTCCTTAAATATACGATAAATATTTTAGCTCTTCATACTACAAAACTAAAATGATTAGTTTCTAAATTCAATTTAAAATAACATTTCCTCACTCAAAATATTTATTTTACATTAAAATGCTTGTTCTTACATAATTAGCAATACATTATAATTAGGGACTAAAATAACCCACAGGTGCTGTTCTAAATAAGACCTAAATTACAAACAGACAGCCATGCAAGGGTACAAAATAAAAGGAATTAAAATTACTAGAAGTATTAATTCAAAGAGTGAATAACAGCAGATACTTTCGAATTCATTTGCCAGTTTCATGTAATAGTTTTGTCTCCCTTGACTAAATCATAAAGTTTTATAACTTTTCTTTCATTAATTTATAATTATTCTTTTTTAATGTTTTTGAGAACTTTTCCAAATTTACTTTAAATAAATAAAATAAATTAAAAAATCATATATCCACTCAACTTTGTAAAACTGTAACTTGAGAAGACTTTCTTTCCCAAACAGCCAGGCTTCTTAATCCCCTCTTCATTACTTTATCATAATACACTGTCATTCCTAAAATTATACCTCAGCTTAGGGATTAGTTTTAACAACTCTACATTTATCCATCAAATTATTAATTTATTAATTAAAGTTAAGTATTTATGCTTTAATATTTGACTTTTTTTTTTTTTTTGGTTTTTGGGTCACACCCGGCAGTGCTCAGGGGTTACTCCTGGCTCCATGCTCAGAAATTACTCCTGGCAGGCACGGGGGACCATATGGGGCACTGGGATTCCAACCGATGTCCTTTTGCATGAAAGGCAAACGCCTTACCTCCATGCTATCTCCCGGGCCCCTTAATATTTGACTTTTTAGTAATTTCTGGGTGAAATTCCCACAGTAATTTAAAAAGTTTCATTTTTAAGTGAACAGTTCATTTATTACTCAGTTTATTTACATTGTATAGAATCTCCCTCTAGTTATAAAACACTTTGATAATTTCAAGGAAAATATTCATTACCTGTTAACCTATTTTATTCCCATTCCTTTCTCCAAGCATCTACCAATCCTCCACCAATCATCAATTCACATTTTGTTTATATGGAGTTGCCAATGCTTTCTCTTGGCTGTGCTCAGAAATCACTACTGGCAGGCTCAGGAAATCAAATGGGGTGCTGGAAATCAAACCTGAGTCAACCACATGCAAGGCAAACACTCTGCCCACAATAGTATCTCTCCTGCCCCTTCACTCCTTTCTTTTGTTAAGTCACACCTAGTGGACCATATGGGATACTGATGATCAAAACCAAGTTGATCAAATGCAAGGCAAACAAATGCCCTATCCACTGTATTATCTCTCTGGACCCTTAACTACTTTCTAAGGCTCAATACTCAATTTTGACTGCAAAAGTCACCACAAATTTCTTGCCCAAAACTTTTTTAATAAAAAAGTGAGGTGCAACTCTTATGTGAAACATAAATAAAAATATTGTGTCAGTATTATTTTAAGGGGCTGGAGCAATAACACAGAGGTAGAGCATTTGCCTTGCATGTGGCTAACCCAGGACAGACCTGAGTTTGATCTCTGGCATTCCATATGGTTCCCCAAGCCAGGAGCAATTTCTGTACAAATAGCCAGGAGTAACCACTGAGCATCACTGGGTGTGGCCCAAGAAACAAATAAACAAAATACATACATTTAATAACAGGATGCAATGATTTAAAAACAGGATGCAACGATTATGTGGTGGAATACAGAACACAAAATTTTTAAAAATCCATTTACCCCTTAATATATATTTAGGTTGTTTCTAGCATTTCGTTGTTTTTTTTTTTTTTTTTTTTGGTTTTGGTTTTGGTTTTGGTTTTTGGTTCATACCAGCAGCACTCAGGGGTTACTTTTGGCTCCATGCTCAGAAATCACACCTGGCAGGCTCAGGAGATCATATGGGATATACAAGGATTCGAACCACCAGCCTTCTGCATGCAAGGCAAATGTCTTACCTCCATGCTATCTCTCTGGCCCATTTTTTGTTCATTTTATAACATTTCCCAAGATTAATTCATACACATGGGTCTTCTTTTTTGCACAACTATTCTAAAGAAAATCCCTGATAGGGGCCAGAGAGATAGCATGGAGGTAAGGCGTTTGCCTTTCATGCAGAAGGTCATCGGTTCGAATTCTGGCGTCCCATATGGTCCCCTGGTGCTTGCCAGGAGCAATTTCTGAGCACGGAGCCAAGAGTAACCCCTGAGCACTGCTGGGTGAGACCCAAAAACCAAAAAAAAAAAAAAAAAAATCCCTGGTAACACACACTTTCCACCTCTTTTTATTGTTTGTTATACATCTTTAAAACTAAGAACACTTTCTCTTTAGGTAGTCAACAGTGCCAGTAGTTTAATGTAGAGGAAGGCAAAGATGCAGAGCTGTTCGGTCCTGCAGTGCTGGGGATTACCATGGGCCACCCCAACAGTGCTTAGAGGCCTCCAGGGTCATACCTGGCAGTGCTTGGGGAATTCCAGGGCTGTATACCTGGTGATGCTCAGGGACCATGTAGTGTCAGGGATTGAACTGCGATTTTAGGTCATATTTTTCTGCAGAAAGTGGATGAGATCATTATGTGACACATTTTAAATATTGAGCTGATATTACTGAAAAACAAACAAAAAACGGTGCAATGATTATGCAGTATAGTAATCACAGATTTAAAAGGGGGGGGGCAGAGATAGTAATAGATAAGGCACTGGCCTTGCACATGACTGACTTCTGTTGAATCCCAGGCACTATATGGTGGCCCCAACTACTGACAGGAAAGTTCCCTAAGCATAAAGCCAGGATTAAGCCCTGAGCACCACTGGGTGGGCCCTCTCCCCACCCCCCCCAAAAAAAAACCCCCATACACAATATTTTTAATTTTTAAAAAGAGGAAGAAAAAAAACTTGATGCCATCTAAATACTATCATTTAATTATTTAACATTAAAGACTAAATGAGAGGGAGTTTTAAATCCTTCTTACCTGCTAAAAAAATAAAAAATACACCTGAGGCACATTGACCAAGGAAGCAGCATAAAATGGTTCTACTGCCATAGGCCAAATTGTACCTGTACTGTGGACAAAAAGAGTTCAGTTTCCAAAGCTATGCATCTGGCATCTCTCATAAGCATTTTAAACTTTGTTCTCTGAACTATGTATATGTGCATATATATTCAATTCTTTGATTTATGTACACTTTGAATTATAAGCATCTTTTAAAGTGAATATTTAAATATATATATATTTGTAATTCAAAGCACAAAGTAAGTTCAAAATAAAAACTACTATTTAAGCAACATACTTAATAAACCAGAAAATAAATATTTTAAAATGTCTTTCTTATAAATCAGATAACTTAGATATGTATGTACTACATAGTATAATGTCTTCTTTTTTATCAGCATAGAAAAGTTTTCTATTACTTCATCTCAGCATCCAAATAAGTTTATAAAACTTTGCTTTAATATGATTCCACACATGCCCAATATTATGATCCTAAAATAATTGCCATAGGAAAAATGACTGAGAAAAATGGGTAAGAGTAATATCTATTGTCACTTTTTTTTGTTTATTTTGTTTTTGTTTTTGGGGGGCCACACCCGGCAGTGCTCAGGGGTTACTCCTGGCTGTCTGCTCAGAAATAGCTCCTGGCAGGCACGGGGGACCATATGGGACACTGGGATTCCAACCAACCATCTTTAGTCCTGGATCGGCTGCTTGCAAGGCAAATGTCGCTGTGCTATCTCTCCGGGCCCGTCACTTTTTGTTTTAAATAAAATTAAACTGACATGTATATGCATCCTACCTGTAGTTGGCCATTTAATGAACTCAAGTCTTCTGCTTTTTTCTCTAAAGACTGAACCCAGACTTTCCTCTTCTGTCGGCATCTTGAAGCCGCTGCTCTATTTCGCTCCAAAAACTTCCGCCTTTTCTCATCAGGATCCTCATTAGCTGCTCTCCTTCGACGACCACTTGTACTTTGCGTCTGCGGTGTTGTATGAGCTGGAGATGCCTATAATTACATCAATGGAAATTTGTTCCATTTATATGTAGTAACTGAATTAACAGATAGTACAGAAGGAAAAGAAGAGAAAGTTGCTAACTGTACCTCAAAGTTTCATTGTACATATCTTAGGATATGAGAAAAATTCCCTGGGTTTAAATTTCTTGAAATAAATGAGCACTACTAGTAAGAGTTTTAGTAATCCACTAGCATAGTTAGCATATTTTTACTCTCATGAAAATATAAAGAAATTAAAATACAATAGAAACTACTGTGCACAAAGCATATTGCTATAATATATTGAGATTATTTAATCTTTGGAAACTCATCATAAAATCAAAAGTTAAAACACAAGTTCCTATTAAATTCACTATGGTATAAAATCCATGTTTTATGCTCTTTAAAGTTTTCATGGTGCCAGGAATGGATGCAGGGTTTCACACATGCTTGGCAAATAGCTCTACTTCAGAGTCACAACCTGGCCATTCTATGCTATACTATATTTTATATTAAAAATATCAAAATTATTTTGATAGTTTCCTGAGCACAGCTGGGAATGACCCTGACCAAAGAGCCTGAAGTAACTCAAGCACTACTGTAGAGTATGCCCTCACCCTAAGAGTTGCTGGATCTATAAAATTTTTTTAAAAACATGGTTTCTCTAAAATTAAGAAATTGGGGAAAAATACCTTATTGTGCACTTGGATCTTTTTTGTTTTGGTTTGGTTTTTGGGTCACACCCTGCAGCACCCAGGGGTTACTTCTGACACTATGCTCAGAAATCGCTCCGGCAGGCTTGGGGGACCATCTGGGACATTGGGATTTGAACCACCGTCCTTCTGCATGCAAGGCAAATGCCTTACCTCCATGCTATCTTTCGGGCCTGTGCACTTGGATCTTAACCAGTTTCTAAATTTTAGGGTCGGTCTTTATCTAAGGGGCAGGCTCATATCTTCTTGGTAGATGCTTTGGGTGGAATTCCATAGAATTTCCAGTTTTCATTTAACTTGTTCTGCTAATGGATAGAATAGCCTAGCTATCTTGAATCAGTCTGAGACAGAAATCTTCAGTACCTAGTGGTGAATGTCTAATGTCCAGGATTAAGAACAATAAAGACTCTCTGAGCCTCTTACAACCCCCACAACTCTGCCACAAAATATGTGCAAGAAATAAATGCCTTGAAATAGTGCAAAAACAAAATAAAACCCAGGACTTCGTAGCATAGACACAAAGTCCAAAGAAGCATATAATTAATCTTTTATTGGGGCTGGAGTGTTAGTACAGCAGTAGGGCATTTGCTTTGTATCTGGTTCACTCAGGATGGACCCGGGTTTGATCCAGCATTCCAGATGGACCCCAAGCCTACCAGGTGTGATTTCTGAGTGCAGAGTCAAGAGAACCCCTGAGCACTGCCAAGTGTGGCCCAACCTCCCACAATAATATTTTATCAAGTTATACTGTAAAATATTACACATAAAATGTCTAATAAATATAATAGCAAAAGTTAACATAAGCTTATCATAAATTCTTTAGGGAAATCACTTCACTAGTTTTCACTCTGGTATTACAAAAATATGGTCATTTCTTTTCTAAATAACTAGCATTTAAAATGAGTGTTAAGTCATTTATATTATATATAATATTTTAACTTTAATAAAGATCAGGTATTAGATTACTTCTTTTACCTACATAATTGCAAGTTAATCTTTTAGAAAAATATTTTTATGTCTGGCTTCAACAATGGCAACCTTGAAATATTTTCTTTTCTTCATCCTCTCAACTTTCTTAGTGATAATAGCAGGTTTTCTCTTTTACTCATTTGGCTGAATAGAAGAAAACAGTTTTTTAAAAAAAATAGTTTTAATTCATTACAGCAAAGATAATCACAAAAATCAGAAACAGAAATGATTAGAGTTACAAGTGCATTATTCTTATGCCTAATAAAGATTTGGGGCTGCTTACAGTTTATGTTCCTCTCCATTTTTATACTCATTACCATTCATTTAAGAAGTATCTGAGTATGTGACCTCCCCTACTGGAGCACAAGTTTGTGAGCCCCAGATACAGCATCAACAAAGGGAGGTTAATTTTATAAACATAGAAATTTAGGTCCAAGAAAACTATAGTTTGTAGAACAAATAAGTTATATAAATTTTTCAATACCTTCTAAAGATGAAAAAGTCACACTCAGCTTACAGCCCACATGAAATGGCCACGGGGCTACAGTTAGCCCAAGAGGCTATTTGTTAGATCCTGAATTACACCATTAAGACATAGTCACTTACTTACTTTTCCTCTATTGGTCCCCAAGTAAAAGTTGTTTGGTGGATAACAACCGTAGCGATATTCTACTTTATTTTAAGTAAAATGAAATTCTGCTACCTAGATAATTATGCTTAGGAGACAATCTAAAACTCACTGTTTATTCATTCATGTCATTTTAATTGGTATTTTGCCTTTTAACACCAATATTATACTTAATTAGGGAAGATAGGAGGCTTAAAACAGGTTATGAGAAATAGAGCATTACTTTACTATGAAATATACTACAAATATATAGGAATAACAGTCATCAAACAGATTGTCAAAAATTAGAAGTGAAGAAGTTCCTCTAGCATAAGCAACTATATACATACATAAAAATAAAATACATCTGTTCCTTGAGTGATGTATCACAAATTTTTTTGTTTTGTTTTGTTTTTTGTTTTTGGGTTACACCGGGCAGTGCTCAGGGTTTACTCCTGGCTCCATGCTCAGAAATTGCTCCTGGCAGGCACGGGGGACTATATGGGGCACCGGGATTTGAACTGATGACCTTTTGCATGAAAGGCAAACGCCTTACCTCCATGCTATCTCCCGGGCCCCTGTATCACAAATTTTAATTGAAGAATAATTTATTAGTAATATATTATTTATTAAAATATAAATAAAGTTTTCTTTTAAAAGTACTGATGGAGGAGCCAGAGAGATAGTAGAGGATAGGGTGCTTGCCCACTTAGGTTTGATCCCTGGCATCACATATGGTCAGTCCCCTGAGCAACACCAGAGATTAATTCCTGAGTGCAGAGCCAGGATTAACCCCCTGAGCACTGCCAGGTGTGGCCAAAATAAATGCCCCAAATAAAAGTATCAATGGATAATGTACAGACATTGATGGTTAATGGACACCCATAGAACAATCCTAGAAT
>PVKC010050196.1:0-10681 GCA_004027635.1 Crocidura indochinensis
AAAAAAAAAAAAAAAAAAAAGGAGAAGAAGATTATGCTGAGTGAAATGAGTCAAAGGAGAGGGAGAGACAGAATAATCTCACACATTTGTGGGATATAAAAAAAGAATAAGGCAGTCTTGTGTTAACACTGATAGAATAAAGATGAGGAACTAGAGGAACATGCATAGCAGGAAGCTAGTCACAAATATTGGTGAGGGCAGTTAGGGCAGAGAAAGGTCTACTATGACAAAGATATTTGTAATTTATTACTTTGGACAAGAACTAGTAGATGAAAAGTAATAAAGTGACATGTACAGTACAATTTATTATAGTGCAAACCACAGTGGCAAAACGTGCTTGCCTCAGAAACAAGACTGATGTACATTCTTTGACAGAAACTCAAATACGAACTATTTGTATCCAAGGTGCTTAAATTGCTTATTAAAATAAGATAAAATAAAAGCTTTAGCATGACAAAATTGCTGTTAACAGACTTAATAGGGAAATGGTTATTTGAAAAAATATTTATTAAAAAGAGAAGAGAGAGGCAGTGCTTATAATCTAAAAGAATGCTTCATAATTGGTATGAAGGGCCAGAGATATAAATTAAGGTGCACTGATTTGTTAAATGATTAAAAATATGCCAAATCTCACGCATAATTATGGTAGTTTGGGCTGTAAAGAAATTATTGAACCCTAAATCATAGCCAGAGGAGAAGTATGGCAAAGATGACATTGAAAATAACCCCATAACCAACTCAAAGTTAACACTGTAACACTTACTTAGAAAAGATTCACAGGGAAACAAATCAAGAAACTCAGATTAATATCTTGTAGAGATCTCATGGAGGTGAAACACAAAGATTTCTTGTTAAGTTCTGTCAGTGCCTTGTATATTTTGGATATTAGCCCCTTATCTGATGGGTATTGGGTGAATAGTTTCTCCCACTCAGTGGGTGGCTCTTGTATCCTGGGCATTGTTTCCTTTGAGGTGCAGAAGCTTCTCAGCTTAATATATACCCATCTGTTAATCACAGCTTTCACTTGTTTGGAGAGTTTCCTCCTTGAAAATGCCTTTAGTCTTAATATCCTGGAGTGTTTTACCTATGTGTTGTTCTATATACCTTATGGTATCAGGTCTGATATCAAGGTCTTTAATCCATTTGGATTTTACCTTTGTACATGAAGTTAGCTGGGGTCTAAGTTCACTTTTTTGCAAGTGGCCTGTTGTACCAACACCACTTGTTGAAGAGGCTTTCCTTGCTCCATTTAGGATTTCTTGCTCCTTTATCAAAAATTAGGTGATTCCCACGTCTGGGGAACATTCTCTGAGTACTCAAGTCTATTCCACTGGGTCTGTCTTAATTCCAATACCATGCTTTTTTGATAACTATTACTTTGTAATACAGTTTAAAATTGGGAAAAGTAATGCCTCCTATATTCCTTTTCCCAAGGATTGCTTTAGCTATTCGAGGGTGTTTATTGTTCCAAATGAATTTCAGCAGTGTTTGATATGCTTCTTTGAAGAATGTCATGGGTGTCTTTAGAGGGATCAAAACATCTAATCCCATCAAAAAATGGGGAGAAGAAATGAACAGACAAAATTTGACAAAAAAGAAATACAAATGGCCAAAAGACACATGAAAAATTGCTCCACCTCACTAACCATCATGGAGATTCAAATAAAAACAACTATGAGATACCATCTTACACCACAGAGATTGGGACACATCACAAAGAATGAGAACACGCAGTGCTGGCGGGAATGTGGAGAGAAAGGAACTCTAGTCACTGTTGGTGGGAATGCTGTCTAGTCCAACCTTTATGGAAAGTGATATGGAGATTCCTCCAAAAAGTGGAAATTGAGCTCCCATATGATCCAGCTGTACCACTCCTGGGGATATAGCCTAGGAACACAAAAATACAATACAAAAATCCCTTCCTCCCACCTATATTCATTGCAGTGTTATTTACAATAGCCAGACTCTGAAAACAACCAAGATGTCCTTCAACAGATGAATGGCTAAAGAAACCATGGTACATATATATATATATATAATGAAATATTATGCAGCTCTCAGGAGAGATGAAGTCATGAAATTTTCCTATACATGAATGTACATGGAATCTATTATTCTGAGTGAAATAAGTCAGAGGGAGAGAGATAGACACAGAATAGTCTGACTCATCTATGGGTTTTAAGAAAAATAAAAGACATTTTTGCAATAATCCTCAGAGATAAAGACAGGAGGGCTGGAAGTTCCAGCTCACTACATGAAGCTCACTGCAAAGAGTGATGAGTGCAGTTAGAGAAATAACTACATTGAAAACTATCATAACAATGTGAATGGATGAGGGAAGTAGAAAGCCTATCTTGAGTACAGGCAAGGGTGGGATGGGGAGGCGAGAGATTCGGGACTTTGGTGATGGAAACGTTCACTGGTGAAGGGGGCTATTCTTTACATGACTGAACCCTAACTACAACCATGTTTGTAATCAAGGTGCTTAAATAAAGATATTAATTAAAAATACAATAAAGCACAAAAAGAATTTATCAAAAAAGATTTATTTTTAATTAAAAATGCAATAAAGCACATTTATCAAAAGATCACAGTTGATACGAAAAGAAACATGAAGACTCCCATCTAGCTCAAAGAGGAAAGATAAAGGCAAAGAAAATATTACAGGCACAAATCAGTACTATGACTGCTAAGGTAATGACTTGAAAGACAAAATAATGGGATGTTTCATGAGAACAAAGAAATGATGGTATGCATAGTCAATGAAGCACACTAAAGTAGGGCAATAAAATGAAAAAGCTACAATAAGATGTGATAGAACTGAACTAGAGCCACAGTACAGTGTGTGTGGCTGACCTAGGTTTAATCTCATGCACTACATATTATTTTCAAACTTCAAAAGAAGTGATCCCTGACTGCATTCAAGGCTATAGTCCCTGATCACCACCTGATGTGGCTCCTAAAAAAATATAAATGATAGAACTGAAGAGTAGGGTGAGTGAATACTTTTAACCTTGAATGGAAGGTTTCAAGAGCAAAAAATTGCAGCTAATGCTAAAAACAGTGAGTTCCAAGATGAAATACAATCATTTTCTCGAAAACAACTGAAGATGGTGGTAAAAGAAAGAAACAGAAAGCTGCAAGCCAATTCAAAAGGAACAATATAAGAATCTTTGTCATCTTGAGAATAGCAGGTGAATTTGGTGAAGAACTGTAGTTAAAAACACAGAGCACACACCCTGCCTTCCGCAGTCCCCTAAATACACAGAGCATAACCCTACTATCCCCTGAGCACCTCACATCCTGCTTTCCCTTAATCCTCTGAAAATACAGAGCTCGGGCTGAACATAGAGCCAAGAGCAACCCCGGAGCACTAACGGGTGTGACCCAAAAACCAAAATAAATAAATAAATAAATTAAATAAATAAATAAATAAATAAATAAAAATAAAAACACAGAGCTCACACTCTACTTTCCCCTGTAAGTATCCAATTGAGTTATCTTCCTGAAGTGGCTCATGGATGATTTTAATCTGTTTATTTTCTACTTGCCCAGAATCTGACATCATCAACAATATCTACAACTGGCGCCCAAACAGAGATCTGAGAACAGAAACAAAGATGAGTCAGTGAGGTAATGGGTTTTCTGGGGTACTGGGGAGATCATAATACCCAGGCATGGAGTGAGTTCATCTACAAGAAGACCAGGGAGAATGACATGGTCCCACTCTGTTTCTTTACCATGATGGTCCTCTCATACTGAACTGAATATGCTACAATCAGTACATGGCTCTCCTCTTGAGCTACTTCACGCTGTTTTGATGCCTTTACCAGCATCTTTTGCATGGGACTGATGTGCGATGCCCTTTATTAATGTGATTCTGCATTTTTTAACACAGAACTGGAGATCATATTTCCAGGAAGCAACCCCAGTCTTGCATAAAACTGTCTCTGAAATTAATCCTAGGTACCCAAGGAGGGTACCTTAGAAACAAAAATATGGCAAAGGGTAAGGAAAATGTTTATATGGCAGGAGTCCTCAAACTTTTTAGACACGGGGCCAGTTCACTGTCCCTCAGATTGTTGGAGGCTGGACTACAGTAAAAACAAAAACTACGAACAAATTCCTATGCACACTGCATATATCTTATTTTGAAGTGAAGAAATAAAATGGGAACAAATGCAGTATGTGGCCTGCGGGTAGTAGTTTGAGGACCACTGTTATATGGTATAAAAAAAAAAGAGAGAGAATTCAGATCCTCCCACAATTTTGGGTAACATTGAATATTGTTATTTCCTTCGTCCAACTTTGGTTCACACCCGCAGTGCTCAGGGGCTACTCCTGCCTCTATGCTCAGAAATCGCCCCTGGCAGGCTCAGGGGACCATATGGGATGCCAGGATTTGAACCACCATCCTTCTGCATGAAAGGCAAATGCCATACCTCCAGGCTATCTCTCCAGCCCCAAGGAGTTACTTTTTATCTAAGCATCAAGGCAACTTTTTTTAAACAGATAAATAGGATGCCAGCAGAATTAAAGTCACTTGAGAGTGCACTTCTGTGTTTCTTCATCCAACTTTTGAATTAGTATACTCTCTGCCACTTCTTGCTCAAATTCCTCAAAAGAAGAGATTCTTTATTACAAAACCCTAAGAAGGGAGGGGTGCCTTTCCAGTAGAGATATGTTCTCAATCTAAAAAGCTTGCCAGGACTGATAATGTATTGTTCACTACTGGCGTCAAACCAGAGAGAACCACATCTCCCAAGTATAACCTAATACCCAGTACATCAGTATACCTAAAGAGTAAGCAATGTATGATAAGTTGGATACCTCCATTCAACTCAGAGTCTGAAAACAGCTCAATAGAAATTATCTCTTCCCCACCCACACTTCTTCCCAGTAGATGCATACCACCCTTTACATAGTTCCAAATGAAGCTTACAGTTAAAACCCTTATCAGTCTGTAAACGGTCTATTCCACTGAGGCTTCATGAACTTCACCACTTGTTACCAAGAATCAGTATCTGGAGGATAATCAGCTTCCATCTTATGAAGACTTAAAAATGGAATCACTCAGCCACTTTATAAAGGTCTATGCTGCGTATGGGCATACATCTCTAACTTACTGGCTGGACTGAAAGTGCACTTTGGAAATGTAGTTTTCAGATTTACATGTGGCTGCTTTAAAAACTGCCGAAGCCCTTCCATACATACAATAAAAATTTCTGTTCAGTGATGAAGATAAATTTCCACACCTTAGGTCTTTCTGGTATGACATTTTCATAGGTTCAATTTACTTATGAGATGCTAATAGGTGAGAAGAGTGAAAGGACATTAATAAAAAAGCAAGCTGCCTTGCCTTGTGCTGTTTTAGCACTTATCCGTGAAGCAGCATTGTAGTTTTAGGAGAAAATAGATGCAGGTGCTGAATATAAAGGTATTTATACAAAAGTTCTTCAGGGAGTCTCTAAATAATATGAGAATTTATTGAAAAATGACATATAATTCAGAGACTGGTAAAGTATAAAGATACTAAAAAAACTTTTGAACAATTAGTTTTTGAGAATATTAAGGAGGATTGCCAGGCTGTCTTGCACCCCATCAGAGAAAGAGAGGGCATTGTGGCATACTTAAAAGGCATGCCTTTTAAGTTTTATAAAACACTAGAAGCATGTAAATGCTATTTAGGCCTATGCAATGCAAAGAAAGGTTCAGGTAAATGTTTCAATGTAATAAATCAGGCCATATTCACAGGGAACGCAGGAATTTTCCAGTCTTGTATCTTTGAGAGCACAATCAAGATGTTGTCACAGGTGCAGCAGGGGAAAACATTGGGCAAGAGATCACTGCTATGTCTCTGATAATTCCATCTTGGAAAACTAAACAAGGGTAAAGCAACAGGCCTCTCAGAGTAAATATTTTAATTGAGGTTATTATTATTTACCCAGTATAATCACAGTCAATGACTCCTACATGGACAGGGATCCCTTTGCAAGTCAGACCAAACTTTCCTTGAAGTAGGTAAACCTACTGGCAGAATTGGACCTTCTATACCATATTTTCAATTGAATAGGCAATTTTCCAGGAAATGCAGAAACCCTCCTGACCCTGCCTCCTCGAGATTGCTATCTGGACCTTATCTGCAATGTGATAGGAATACTATTAAGCAAGAACTTGTCCAAATAATTTTTTCTTGGGAGACTGAAGATTGGGCCAACACTAGGCCACACGAAATCATGTGGTATGCACAACTGCTCCTTTTCTCTCTTACCTGGGTTTACAGAGCTATAATCATTAAATTCTCTTGGGTATTCCCTGCCCTAACCCTGTAGCAATAGCAATAGTCCATTGCTCCTACAAATGAAAATATGGTATAGAAGGTCCAATTCTGCCAGTAGGTTTACCTACTTCAAGGAAAGTTTGGTCTGACTTGCAAAGGGATCCCTGTCCATGTAGGAGTCATTGACTGTGATTATACTGGGTAAATAGCAATTGTCATTTAGGTTTGGGGATTTGAAAAAGGAGAGTGCATTACCCATCTACTCTACCTGTTACTGACCGCTAATGTCTGTAACTAGTAATATCAGCTACGTGAGTTCAAAATTTCTCACGGGAGAGAGTGAAAACACGAGGAGACTGAAAACGGAATTATTAATGTAGAAAAATGAATTACCGCACGCAATGCATGGGGATCCACGTTAGATGAAGCGAGAACAAATGTATTAATTTTGCTAAGACTTATATAGCAAACTCTGGAATGCAGTGTAACATACTTGGGGCATAGCCAGGAAGAAAAGGGAAAAGGATCGAATCAATGAGATCAAAGCTAGAATTGGCATATGAAGTGACAGGTAGAGAAACCTGATAACTATCAAGGTAAGGTAGAGCTGAGAGAGAATAGGAGAGGGCTAGCTAAAAATCTGCATATTAAAGGAACCAGGTGCTGAGGATGGAAAGGAATTTTGTATATGTTTTGGGTAAGGAAGAGAGAGTTAGGCAATATTCAGGAAGTAAGAAAAATAGGTAATTATCAGGGGAGTGAGAACTTCCTTAAGTTAGCAATTATCAGGGAAGAGGAAAAAATGTTTTGAGTTTTGGGTAGAAAAACTGAGAATTTGCTTTCCTCCTGAGTTTGGAATTTATTGAGGAAAACATCCTTGGCACCAATATTGTGCAAGTCAAAGAGACTGGTCAATGGGAGTGCCTTTGGCTGGAGTTTGGTACTGCTTTTCCTTTGTTAAAAGGAGAAGAATTATAGAGGCCTGATTTTCTTAAAGGGAAAGAGTGAAATATCAAGGTCCCCTATGAAATTATGTTTCAGACAATCCACGCAAAGAGGTCAGCTGACTTGTGACTATTCAAAGTGGGCCTTTCTGACATGATTTCCTCTCAGGAGTTTTTCACTCCTGATCGGGTCATGTCACTACCTGCCTTTTGTTATGCCTGACCAATTCACTCACTCAGGACTGGAGGTTTTGGTAGCACTGGTGGCCTATCACAGATCTTGCAGAGGATGAATGCCTACTCATAATTCTTGAGACACATGTGAAGGAGTTTAAAGGAATGATGGACACAGGAGCCAATATTTCTATCATCTCTTCCCAATACTGATCCCACAACTGGGCTCTGTAAGCAATTGAGTAGGCACAATGCCTTCTTCCTCTCTCTCTAATAGAGTGCATTGGTTCAGAGGGATTACAGCCACCTTCCAGCATTAATGTAGCCTTCATGCTCCTGAATCTATGGAGTCAAGATTTATACCAAGAGTGGCAAGCTCAGTTTATGGTTACTAATCCAGCAACTTCTCTGGCCCCTAATTCAGAGGTGGTGCCTATCACTCTTCTGTATTCAGTGGAAGTCTTACAATCCTGTGTGGACAATGCAGTGGCCCATCAACAATGTAAAATTTAAGAGTGTGGGTAGATCTGATAGAAACATAGCTAAAATTGAAACTGTGTTTTTGGATCGGGGTCCCCATAGCTATTATACAAAAGAAATAGGACAAGTGGCATCCGTTGATTGACTTGCGGTAAATTCTAGCATGGTTCCCATGAGGACTCTCCAATCTGAACTACTGTCCCCTACAACAATTCTAAAATCAGGCTACTGATTATGAGTAACTTAAAAGATTGCTTTTATTTTTTATTTTTTTGGTTTTGGGCCCACACCCGGTGACACTCAGGAGTTACTCCTGGCTATTCACTCAGAAGTCGCTCCTGGCAGGCACGGGGGACAATATGGGGAACCGGAGGATCGAACTGCGGTCCGTCCTAGGTTAGCACAAGGCAAGGCAGTCACCTTACCTCCAGCGCCACCGCCCGGCCCCCAAAAGATTGCTTTTATAACATTCCTTTCCATGCAGAAGGCCATAAATGCTTTGTATTTTTGGTTCCCTCCTTTAACAATTAGGTACCTCTGAGCAGCTTTCAGTGAACTGTACTACTTCAGAGACTGCCTTGTCTAGCATGTTTAATAGTTTGTTGATTTGGCTTTACCTTCTACTCATTCAAGGTTCATTCCCATGCTTCTATTATTCACTACATGGATGATGTTTTGCTTGTGTATTTAATGACAGTTTTATGAATTATATGATGATGTGATGACATGCTTGCTGGTGGCTGGTGTCACAAAGAAAATTTAAATGTTGGGGCTGGAGAGATAGCAAAGACATTTTCCTTGTATGCAGAAGGATGGTGATTCGAATCCCAGCATCCCATATGGTCCCCCAAGCCTGCCAGGAGCAAATTCTGAGTTTAGAGCCAGGAGCAACCCCTGAACGTTGCCGGGTGTGACCCAAAAAACAAAAACCACTAGAATGAAAAAAAACAAAAACAAATGAAATGCTGTCCCCATATAAATACTTATATTATGTTCTTCAGTACACTACAGTGCATCTCCCAAAATTTCAATCTACCATAAAGGCCTCAAAACTTCTAATGACTTTCAAAAATTGCTGGGAGACATTAATTCCCAACCTCACCTTCCCGTTCCTTGGCTTTCCCAACTCAGAGATTTGTAACTAGTTCTCCCATGAAGGATAGTTTTCCCTGGATAGCCCAAGATATTTAACCCTTGAATCTCAAAATGAGTTGGAATTTCTTATGGACAGCTTCAGAAAACCCATCATTTCAGGTGTGCCCTAATGAAAATTTATGATTAATGCTCATTGCTTCCCCCTTATTCACCCACTGCATTTGCACAGCTCCTATGCTCACAGGAATAGCTCTATTTACACAATAAACAGCTTTCCTAAAGATTTAAAGCCATTTGTTTTTCTGTGTTACTAGGTCATGGACATTACATGTATCATTAAAATTGATCATACTAGTAAAACTAGCCCACACTAGTAAAACTTTTCAATTATTCTGTACTGAATGGCAATTCAAACACATCACTGATAGCTCCTATAATCTCAGAGACAAGGCAGTGTTGAACATGTTTACAGGACCCTTAAAGCAAAAGTATTTAAAAAATAAAAGGGAGCATGTCTCGCTTGACATTTTTATCCCTAACATTTGTCTTTTTAATTTATTCAAAGGACAGTCGACGCAGATGCTGAACAACACTTTTAAGAAAGTGCACAGGCTCAGAAAACAGATAATTCACATATCTGTGTGAAAATTGACAAAGACTGGGTAGTGGGAAAATTGCTCATCTGAGGAGAAGGGTAGGCTTATATTTCCACAGGTGGCAGCCCCACCCAGAGATTTGGGTCCCATTATGCTTTACCAGAAGTAAAATTTTTTGAGATTCTGAGATTATAGGAGCTACCAGTGATGTGTTTGAATTGCCTTTCAAACTGTGCTCTTCCAACACATCAAGAAGTCACATTAGGAATGTAAACCAAAGAGGCTAAATTCTTAGAACCTCCTACACCTTGGTCACTCCTTAAAAATAGCATTTCTTATCCTGTAGCTCTAAACTGACTTAGTTCTTGTATGAAAAAGAAACTTTATTTTAACTTATCTCTAGGTTATTCTCTTGATCTCTTGCATCAGTCTCTATTTTGCTGGTCAAACTGTGTGTTCTACTTTTATTGATCATAACAACTCTTCTTTTGCTCTATATCCCATCAAAAGCAGGCACATTTCATCTAACTCTAGTGGTTTAAGTGTTGCAAATTACTATGATTAGTTCTTTCAGACCACATTGCTAATTAGTTTTCCCAGTTTGAAGGAAATGTATAATATTATTAGATTCTTAACAATTCATGTCGATCCTAGTGAATGTTTTCCAAATCCAATGTTACTTGATTGTGAATATCTAAAAGCAAATTGTTTATCTATAGAACTGATTAATGTTTTTATTCAAGAGTTCCTTAAAGATTACCATAGAGTACAATTTTGTCTGGCTAGGCATAATAATGCCTAGTAACTTGCTTCAAAATTAATTATCTCTGCAAAAATGCTCATTTTCTGTTTAGATAAATCTATAGAAATGGAACTTAGATCTCTAGACTCATGTTACAGTGCTTATAGACTTTAACTTTGGTGTCACCATCCCAGAGAGTGCATCTTCTAATACAGCAAACTGTTTTGTCCTCTCATGGATAGAGAGGACCCTTTGCTACTCAGAGCCATTTTAAATGACAACCCCAAATTTAAGCCAGTTAATTACTTGAATCCCCATTAAAATTAAGGTAACATGAGGGGACCACCTACCCTAGCGGCTTGGGGGGTCA
>PVKC010050197.1:0-10603 GCA_004027635.1 Crocidura indochinensis
TCAGTGTTGAGTCCCTGTCTTATAAGGAATATCCAGGGTGCTGCCTATCAGTATAAACCTGTCAGGTTAATCTAGAGAATACTCCTCCCCTGAATAAAAAAAAATACCGTCCAACAATTTGACTCCCTAAATCCAGCACATGGATTAGCCCTGGTGCGTGACCACTAACTCCCTATAGCCAGAACTTAACACATATATATTATGTAAACCGACTGGAAGTTCAAGATAAAAAAATGTATCCTTATGTTCTTATTATTAGAGTTAATAAAAATAAAATGTTATATTCTGACTTATTAAAATTGTATTTTTTAGGGAGGGGTTGCAGAAGTCCTAATGAGATTAATAATTAATCAGAGGTTGATTCAGAAAAACAGTAATTTAACTTAATGGGTATTTTTTTGAAAGTGCAAGTAAACAGATTGTGGCTAGGTTTTGAAACTTTAAAACTTGCCAACTAACTGATATGTGGGCTGTAAGAAAAAATAGAAATAAAAGATGGTTTTTAGACTGAAAAATGGGGGAGGGAAGTTAAATTTCTGATATGGAGAAATATAGGTATAGATAAAAAGAGACCAAAAGTATTGTGTATTCTCTTAAGTATGAAACATCTACTAGTTATCAAAGCAAAAATACTGGGCATCCATTTTAAACATTTGTTCGGAGTGTAGAGGCTAGCTGCACAAAATGGTGATTAGAGATAAAAAAGATATATGTATATATATATATATATATATATATGCATATATATATCAAATCAGCCAGGAAGTGAAAGCAGATGAAAGAATAAACAACAAGACTGAAATGTAAGGCCCTCGAAGATTTGAGGTCAGATAACTAAACAACAGTCAGTATAAGAGTCAGAAGGTAGGTTGCTTTCTGGATTTGAAAACTGGCCATTCGCAGAATTCTGAAGAAAGGCAAGTCCCCTGTTTGTGATATCAGGCTGGGAATATTTACGCCCACTGAGTGGTTCCCGACTGTGGGAGACTGTGAGTGTTTCCTGTGTTTTTCCACTGTCCTGTCTCGAAATCTCTTGGGAGTGAACCAAAAAGGGCCCAAAAAATAGCTCTCCCAAAGGCTCCAGTAGAGCATGACCACGCTGCTTCGCTTTGCGACCAAGAACTCTTTCTAAACAATGAACCTGACCACAATACACAGAAAAAATCAAACTACAAGTGTGACAAGTGGGAAACATCACAGGCAAACAGATTGCACAGAGAAAAGACCATAGCTCCGGTGACCTAAAAATTTCCAACTGTCTGATTAACCTCTCAGATAAGGAATTTGGAATAGAAATATGGAAGATGTTTGTGGAACTCAAAGAAAGCATAGATCGATCTGAACAGAACATAAAGGCAGAAATCAGAAAACTCCAAACTGAAATAACGGATCTGATAAACATGGTAGTTCAACTGAAAAACTCAGTGGACGGCCTCTCCAGGAGGGTAACAGCAGCTGAGGACATAATCGGTGTGCTGGAAGATGAGATGCAGAAAAACTCAACACAGCAGTAGAAACTGGAAAAGAAATTTAAGACAAATGATAAGGCAATGGAAAAAGTACTCAGGAAATGTGAATAGAAGAAAATAGAAGTCTTTGATAAACTCAACATAAACAACATAAGTACCATTGGAGTCCCAGAGGTCTAGGTAAGAGATCCCCAGAAAGAATCAACTGTCAAAGACATTATCAAAGAGATACACCCAGAGTTAAAGACTACATGCAATCAAATACTGCATGCCCAAAGAGTACCAACTAAAAGAGACCCAAAGACAAACACCCCAAGACACATCCTCATTAGGATGATACATCCCACAGATAGAGATAGAATACTGAAAGCAGCAAGATCAAAAAGGGAAATTACATTCAAAGGAGCATCCTAAACACTCACAGCAGACATGCCACAAGAAGCTCTCAAAGCCAGAAGACAGTGGTGGGATATTGTGACAAGACTGAATGAAATGGATGCCTCACCAAGAATACTGCACCTAGCATGGCTCACGTTCAGGTTTGAAGGAAGGATAAATAGCTTCAGAAACTTCACAGATGAAAAACTAGACTTTAAAAAAAGCTGACAGGTGTACTTTAAGAGAGACCAACAAACACAGCAAAAGTATCTATAAATATGATGATAAATCCTATGTCAATCATATCCCTCAATGTCAATGGACTAAATGCACCAATTAAAAGACACAGAGTGGCAAAATGGGTCAAAAGATGAATCCAACATTCTGTGGCCTAAAAGAAACACACCTTAATAGTCAGAACAAACATAGACTCAAAATAAATGGCTGGAGGGAAAACATCCAAACAACACCCTTAAAAAAGTAGGGGTGACCATATTAAGATCTGAAGACATCTACTTTATACTCAGAAAAGTGGTAAGGTACAAAGATGGATACTATGTACTAATTAAGGGATATGTGCAACAGGAAGAATTCAGACTACTAAACATAAATGCACCCAGTAAGTAACCAGCAAGTTATCTAATACAATCACTGACAAATCTGAAAGAAGACATCAATGATAATACAATAATTGTGGGAGACCTCAACACAACCATGCCAACTCTTGATAGGTCAATCAGACTGAAACCCAACAGAAACATATTAGCCCTGAAAAGAGTAATGGAAGAAAGTGAACTAGTAGATATATATAGGACACTCCACCCCCAAAAGAATGGTTATTCATTCTTCTCCAATGTACATGGGTCATTCTCCAGGATAGACTACATACTGACACATAAAACATACCTTCATAAAATCAAGAGGATAGAAATCTTCCAGGCTACCTTTGCTTACCACAAGGATCTGAAAGTAGATGTGAACTACAAAGGCACACAGAAGTAAAACTTTAACAATTGGAAATTAAACAGCCTGCTACTGAACAACTAGTGGGTCCAAGTTGAAATCAAAGAGGAAATCAAAACTTTCCTGGAAATAAATGAAATGAACATAAGCCAGAATCTTTGGGACACAGCAAAAACAGTTGTGAGAGGAAAATGTATAGCTTTGCAAACACATCAGGAAGGAAGAAAGGGCCTACCTGAATAGCTTAATGACATAGCTCAAAGAATTAGACAGTGCTCAACAAAAGGACCCAAAAATAGGGATACAGAAGAATATAACAAAGCTGAGAGCAGAAATCAACAAAGTGGAAACCCAACAAACAATCAGAAAGCTCAACGAAAGCAGAAGTTGGTTCTTTGAAAAAATAAACAAGATTGGTAGACATTGGAAAAACTCACAAAGAGAGAAACCTGATAACCCATATTAGAAATGAAGAGGGAGAGATCACTACAGATATTGTAGAGATCCAAAGTGTAATCTGAGACTACTTTGAGAAACATTATGCTACTAAACATGAGAACCTAGAAGAAATGGATAAATTCATGGACACTTATAACCTTCCACAGTTAAGTAAGGAGGATATAGCATATCTAAACACCCCCATCATTACTGAGGAAATTGAAATTGTAATCAAACATCTGCCCAAAAAGAAAAGCCCAGGATCAGATGGATTTACTAATGAACTCTTTTAAACCTTTCAAGAGGAGCTACTACCAATCCTAGCCAGACTTTTCCATGAAATTGAAAAAACAGGAAGAATCCCAAACAGCTTTTATGAAGTACACATCACCTTGATATCAAAACCAGACAGACATGCTGCCAAAAAATAAAATTACAGACCAATATCCCTGATGAGTGCAGATGCAAAGATTTTCAACAAAAACATGGCAAATAGTATCCAATGCATCATCAAGAACATCATACACTATGACCAAGTAGGTTTCATCACAGGAATGCAAAGATAGTTTAACATCCGTAAATCTATTAACATCATACACAACATCAACAACAAGAAAAATAAAAATCACATGATCATATCAATAGACGCAGAGAAAGCATTTGATAAAGTCCAACACCCATTCTTGATCAAAACTCTCAACAAAATGTGAATGAAAGAACCTTTCTCAATCTAGTTGAAGCCATCTACTACAAGCCAATGGCAAATATTATCCTCAATGGAGAAAAATGAAAAGCCTGTCCTCTAAATTCTGGCACAAGACAAGGCTGTCCGCTCTCATCACTCCTGTTCATCATAGTACTGGAAGTGTTTGCTCTAGCGATCAGGCAAGAAAAATGAGGCAAAAAAAAAAAAGTCCCAAAGAAAAAAGGGACGTTGCTGAGTCCCTCTGACCCATCCCTGGGCATGAAGGGTGGGCTGGCAGTGGCTGCTGCCCTCAAGTTGGGGGGTGGGGTGCGGGCAGAAACTTTTGCCTCTACTTGACCACATTCCCTGAGGGTAGATGATGGGTGCCCTGAGGTAACTGTGTTCTTGGGGGCTGCCTGGGTGGATTTCGCTGGACAGGCCCTTTCCAGAAGCAGTAGCCTCTCGGGTGGTTGTGGTGCTTGGGCAGATCCTGAGGATTCAGACAGAACTAGCCAGGGTCACCACTGGACCTCTGAAGATAAGCTCTGCTGCCTCCGCCTGATGTGTGCCCTCCTTCCTGCAGAAAGAAAATTTTATTGTTGAGCGGCTAGAGAAGAATACCTTATTTTTCAGCCGCCCCCTGACCAGGTGACTAATTCTTCTCCTGCAACCATTCAGGGCCTAGGCCTACCTGCAATGCACATGGTGGGGGAGTCATGGAAACAGGGTGCCATACTGGCGACCCTGGGGCAGTTGGGGGTACTGGGAATTCAGGTGACAGGGCACCATGACATCACTGGACGAGGCTGAGAGGGGCTGAGGGGAGGGATTTCTGGGGCCCCTCCGAGCCAGGGACCCCAGGATCCTTTCCTCTCCCCCTCCTGGTCCAACCCTGTGCTCTGTGTATTCTGCAGATTCCCGGGCAGTGCACAAGCCTTCACCTGCTGTCACCTCGCACTGTCCCAACCGTTGACTCACCACCGTTGGACCGTGAGCATCTGAAGAGCTCAAATGACCAAGCTGCCAAGCTCCCCTCTGGATCCATGCCAGTTCCCCGCAGACCAAAAAGTCACGTCCCGTGGTGCTGCGCATTTGTTCAGAGTTTAGAGGCTATATTTTGGAACTTTTTATAGCTGCACAAAATGGTGATTGGAGATAATATATATATATATATATATACATATATATACATATCAAATCAGCCAGGAAGTGAAAGCAGAATGAAAGAATAAACAAGACTGAAATGTAAGGCCCTCAAAGATTTGAGGTCAGATAACTAAGCAACAGTCAATATAAAAGACAGAAGTTCGGTTGCTTTCTAGAAAGGGGAGAAAATCAACTCATTGAAATCAATGCACGTAAAACCAAATAAAGGAGTATTTTAAGTGGCCAAGGATGTCCAGCATTGCTGATAGCTACAGTTAGATTAGCTGAAAACTGATCCTTGAATTTAACAAAGTGAAGGTAAATATCATAAATACTTGAGTGAAGTGCTCATGAAAACTTGGGCTAAAATAATTAAGAAAAAACAACTGAAAGTTCAACTTTAAAAGTAACATAAAATAGAGGTATTGACTTGGTTCATTACTATGGTAAATAATCTAGTATAGAGGTTGTGATAGGTAATAAAAGAGTAATAGGAATCAAGATACAAATTACTTGTGAAATATGAAGCAAGATTTTCCACTGATCTGTACAAGGAGGTGATAAATTTCTCCTTTTAAAAGCAAACTGATCATATAAAGTAAATATTACAGAGACTGGGAGAAAAAAATCTTTAGCAAAATTGCTATATATAGTGAAACCCAACATACAAGTGGCCAATTATGAAATATTGGATGAGGTTTAGCACCAGATCTGCTTTGAGATGAAAGCAATAGTATTGCTTATGTGGTTATATTTACATGATGTTCATCTTTTTTTTTTGGGGGGGGGGTCACACCCGGCAGTGCTCAGGGGTTACTCCTGGCTCCATGCTCAGAAATTGCTCCTGGCAGGCACGGGGGACCATATGGGATGCCGGGATTTGAACCAGCAACCTTCCACATGTAAGGCAAAAGCCTTACCGTTGTGCTATCTCTCCGGCTCCAGATGTTCATCTTTTTGATTATAGTCATGAAGAAGGCAAGTTGGGATCAGGGTGAAAGTTCAATAAACTAACTAACCTTTGTCCTTTGCAGGAACTTAGCCCATTGGGCTGTTTGATCAACAGCATCACATGAGCCCCTGAGCACCTCTTGGTCTGACTCAATGCACTGCGCTTAGAGCCCATGCTTTTCTGTGGTCAGAAAAGCTTAAAAAATTAAGCTAATTTTTAATGAATTTATGTTTGATATTTTTAATAATAAGTAAAAGAAAAGTGCACCAATAAATGGATTATACTTGTTAGGTAGTGATTATAACAGTTTACTATGTACTCCTAGTAATGTGTTGGATATAAAGAGAAGGAAAGTCATAAGTAATATGATAGTTAGGTTCAAGTAGAGGGTTTATTGAGTCATTTGAACAACAAAGAAATTATTTTATAATAACTTCATAAATAAAGGAAGATGCTTCCAGTCCAATGAGTGACAAGCACCAGCAAAGAATTATACTGAATAGATAAAAACTGGTTCATGCAGTAATGAGGGGAATTAAAGGTATAAGTTGCACTTCCAGACCACTATTTTACTTGTACTCCAAATGACCCTGTACTGCAATATACCCCAACCATTTTTACTCACTGTTGTGCATCATTTCACAGGCATTTATTTGTTTTTGTGTTTGTTTGTTTGCAGGGGTAGGGGTGAAGGTATTAAATATTGGCAATGCTCAGGCTTAAGTCCTATTTCTGCACTTAAGAATTAGATCTGTCAGTGCTCAGAGATCATGTGGGATGCCTAGAAGTGAAAACTGATCATTCATGTGCAAGGCAAGCATCCTACCCATTGCACGATTGCTCTGGCTCCTACATAAGTAGTTTTTGCTTGCCACAATGGGTGTAGTTGGGATTCTCAAAATCAATTGACACATGAATCACATAAATTCATTTGAAAATGTGCCTAAGCCAATTTTTACCCTCTAAAAGTTCAATTTATTAATCTAAAGTGTGCTCTAAGGCCAGAGATTTTTAACTAGTGAGATTTTTCACTTCACAATATTTGGAATTGCTATTTTTTTTCTTCAGATGCTATATCTTTTAGATATACAGTTAGAAATAGCTGAGGGCCATAACTCCATTGCATTCAAATTCAGTTGAAAATTCTACAACACTTTTCTTTCTTCTAGACTGTCTTTCAATCAATTCTCAGATCTCTAAACCTACTTTTGTTTTTGATGGGGGACCACACACAGTCAGGGATTACTATTTCATCTGTGCAGAAATCATTTTTGGTGGCTCTCTAAAAACAATAGTTATTTAGAGGTTCAAACCAAGTTAACTGCCTGTAGGCCCCTATATCTACACTCTGCATGACATCTTCAGGCCATAAATTTGCTCTGGACGTCCTGTCTCTTCCTTTTCAAATGTATCTTCAATGGGTTCCCCTCCCCCAACTGTATAGGAAGTAACATATTTATGGCATTTCACATCACATCTTTATAATTTACAAATATACATTGCTAAAATGTATACTGTTTTTTAACATTTTCATTTAAGCAGATAATTACAAATATATATATACATATATATATATATATATATATATATATATATATATAGTTGGGCTACAGTCATGAAAGAACACCCCATTCACCAGTGCAATATTCCTACCACCAATTGCCCCATCTTCCTCCTCTCCCACCCCACCTCTATTTGAGACAGACATTCTACTTCTCTCACGTATTAATATTTTTATGGTAGTAGTTAGTGGAATTTTTCTCTAACTGCACTCACCCTTCTTTTCCATGAGCTTCATAGATCATGAGCCAATTCTTCAAGCCCTTATCTCTATTGTCTCTTGATATTATTACAAGTCTTTTAATTTTATTTATTTATTTATTTCTTTTTGTTTGGGGGCCACACCCAGTGATGCTCAGGAGATACTCTTGGCTCTTCACTCAGAAATTGCTCCTGGCTTGGAGGACCATATGAGAAGCCAGGGGATCGAACCATGATCCATCCTAGGCTAGCTCTGACCAGGCAGATGCCTTACCACTTGTGCCATCCTCTGGTCCCAAGTCTTTTATTTTTTTTTAAATCCCATCTATGAGTAAGACTACTCTCTTTATCTTTCTCCCTCTGACTGACTTATTTTACTCACCATAATAATTTACATGTCCACTCATGTATAGGAAACTTTCATGACTTTATCTCTCCAGATGGCTGCATTATATTCCATTGTGTACATATACCAGTTTGTTTTTTTTTTTTTAGCTATTCCTCTTTTGAAGGGCATCTTGGTTGTTTGCAGAGTCTGGCTATGTAAATACCCTTAATGAATATAGATGTGATGAATGGAAATTTGAATGGTATTTTTGTGTTCCTAGGGTATACCCCTAGGAGTGGTTTAGCTTGGTCAAATGAGAGCTCAATTTCCAATTTTTAAGGAATCTCCATATTGTTTTCCATAAGGACTGGACTAGAAGGAATTCCCGTAAGGAGTGAATAAGATTTTTTTTGTCTCCACCTTCCTGTCAGTACTAACTGTTCTTGTTCTTTGTGATGTGTGCCATTCTCTGTGGCGTGAGATGGTACCTCATAATTGTTTTGATTTGCATCTCCCTGATGATTAGTGATGTGGAGCATTTTTTCATATGCCTTTTTGGCCATATGTATGTCTTTTTTGAGGAAGTGTCTGTTCATTTATTCCCATTTTTTGATGGGGTTCAATATTCTTGTTAAATTCTGTCAGTGATTTAGATATTCTCGATATTAGCCCCTCATTTGGTAGGTATTGGGTGAATAGTTTCTCCCATTCTGTGACTGGCTTTTGCATCCTAGGCACTGAAATAATTTCTGTTGAGGTACAGTAGCTTCTCAGCTTAATATAATTCCATCTGTTTTTCTTTACCTCACTTGTTTGGTTGGAGAGTGCTGTTTCCTCCTTGAAGGTGCCTTTAGACTCAATATCATGGAGTGTTTTACGAATGTGTTGTTCTATATACCTTGGTTTTGGTTCTGGTATCAATTCTGTACGTTTTTATTATTATTTTTGCTTTTTTTTCAGCCACATCCAGTGATACCTGCTATACTCTCTCTGTCCCTGACTCTATAAAATTAATGCTACTTTTTGTCTTGAAGTTTTTAAAAAAAAACATTTTGAGGTAATATTGGTTTATAGGAATTTACATATTTGTTTATGTGTACATTATTACCAAAAACACCACCTTCCAATTGTCAAACCTCCACCACAGTGCATACAGCTGTACACTATTCTAGTGTGAATGTGTGTATGTATACACACACAATATACCACATCTTCATGATTCATTTATTGTGCGACACCTAGATCAATTCCTTTTCTTAGCTATTATACTAAATACAGCAATGAATAATGATGTGCATGCATCCTTTTCCATGAATGTTTTTAAGTCCTGAGGGGCACGCATAGTATTTTAACCACTGTATTGTCAGATATAATAAGTCCTTCATTAGCTGTGTTATCAATAAACATGCTTGAAGCTGCTATTGAGTCTGCTTTCATGGCAGGAGATATCTAGTTCAGTCTCTTGAAAAACTTGATGAGATTTCTTTTATGTAAGCATTCATACTACCAATGAACATGCCATATGTTTAGACACATGGTTTAATTTGTGTGATCTTTAAAACTTAATTTGTTTTATGTAGCCCATGACTGAGATAATCATTTATAGGTTTTTGAGTACCAGGATTAATGTCAAGTTTGAAAGTGCTCTGCTTTGGGCAGGAATAAAACTATTGCTTTACTATATATATGAATTGAATTTATTTTTGGTGGTAGAATACAACTGTACATAGGATAAATGTATGGGAGTTAAATCCACACATTGATTTAGAGACCACATTATATATTATATTACATTCAGTCATCCTAATTATTATTGTACCATGTTACTTTAAAAATGCATGTTTTTTTTAGTTCACAAAAGTGAGTTAAAGAGAAGCAAGCCAGATATTTACATAAGAAAGCAAAGGGTGTTTGTATACACCTTGGTCTAATTATAAGAATTATATTGGGGGATAGTCAGAACCATATGACAAATGTGCCTGGTTCCATATCATTTCCAGAAGGCTTTTTCAAAGGCTCTTGCATTATTTTTCAGAATGTTTTCACTGATGGTAATACCATGAATTCTGGGATTGGGTAATGCCTGGACTCCAACACATAACCTAAACAAAATTTCTCAAAGCTGATCTTTAATATGCAGGATAGAATTTACTAGAAGAACAAATACATCAACAGAAAATAAACACCAAAACAGAAATCTATTGTTGATTAAGCTTTTATCTCTGACTATTAGCACTGGTGCTGACTGCAGTAATGGTTACAGGTCTATTTGCAACTCATGAAAAGCTGTATCTTGATGGCAATGGAATAAATGGAACAGGTAGGTTCTGTCTTCTAAAATCAACTTAGCAAAGAGGTAAAAAGGTATGCTTTGTTCTGCTTTCTTCACAAATGTGTTTCTTAACGATCTGATATAACTTTTTAACTACTAAACACACAGGGCCTATTATAACTTTATTAGCTTGACTTTGATTTGTTCAAAA